>CAIGRO010103563.1:0-22003 GCA_903798355.1 Fraxinus baroniana | reverse complement strand
AAAAAAAAAAAAAAAAAGCTCACGGGCCGGCCTGTCAAGCCACAACGACTGGGCCGGCTCGAGCGACGGCTCCAAAATGGGGCTCGGCCTCACCGAGCCACGAGCCGCTTTAGCCTTTTTGACATCGCTAGGCCAAACAGGTAGTTAATGACACAATGTAAAAAGTAAGATGGGTAAAGCTCGAGGCTCATATTCAACAAATTCATAATATTCCCGCTACAAATATGAAATCTTGACTTTGACATCTCATATACCTATTTAACTTCTCATCCACCGAAATTCCTCAATGAGTATTATCCCTATTGTACAATATATGAAATATTGACTATGCATGTCAAGATTTAAAGATTGAGATATATTTTCACAAAGGCTCGAGTTAGGAACTCTTTAGTAATTTTCCCTTTCTTTTTCATCATCCTTTAATTAAAAAAAAAAAGTGTATTAAAAGTAAAAAGTAATACTATTTTGAAGATGGAAGTACGAAACTTAACTAACCAGAAATACAGTCACCGTCGCATTGCCTTCTATCAAACTCATTACTAATACCAAATCAAATCCTGATCCAATTCTAAAAATTAGGGTTACATAATTTATTTGTAGTTGTGATACAAATATAATAATATTAATTCCATCACCACCCAACACCCCTTGTATAAAACTACTAGTCGTTGTCACGTGCATTGCACCAGTTTTGTATTTATCATATTTTCATTAGCATATGAATTGTAGTTTATTTTTTTGAATGCTTTTGAAGAAATCAGGGATGGCAACATTTACGAACATCAGTTAAAATTTATATAATTAAATAAAAATGTTTGTAGAGAAGAAGAGATGTTGAAAATAAAGAAATGATTATAAAGAAAAGATAACACATTTATATCAATTTCTACATAATGTCAAATATTTTTTTGCAACATGTTAATGGCTTTTACAATCCCACAACAACATTCAGTCACACATAAGTTAATAAAAATAATACATGAGCGAAGTAATATCAACTGTTTTGCTGGCATAGTTTGACAAATTTGATATTTTTCAACGTTTGACATGGTTCATCTGATTGAGTTCAACTTGAAAATTGCGTGCAAAATAGATAGAAGAAGATACTCCGACTTTCCAAATAACCTAAAAGGTTCTTCAAACCATAGTCCAACTGACTACCAACATCTTTCCTCTATCCATATAACATATTGTCAAATGCTTCTATATTTTGGCCTATACCAATATAGAAATAACACGAGAGTAAATTATGAATGAATTAGAGAAAAAGGAAGAAGAAGACCAGAAATTAATACAGTAGTATATAGCACTACGATAAATGAGTATTTTAGTTAAAAATTTGGGAACTTTAAAAAGGTGGAATGAATTTATTTTGTAGAAAATGGGATTCTAGAAAAATATAATTCTACTAATACAATTAGAATTGTAACAAGGTGGTAATAATTTAGCACATGCGATGAAGTATGAAATACAAGTAGCATAAAAAGAAGGGCAAAAGCTAGACCAATGCATGTACAAAAATGAAGAACGTTCTAATGAAATTAGTCTCATTATCTTTGGTACAATTCTACATTTAGGGAACTCGCGTGAAATAAATAATTATTTGTGCGAATGGTATAATTTATTAAGGAAAATTATTCATCTGCTCAATCTCGAAATTTTAATTAAGTTGCCACCATTGTTGTTATGGGGATTATGTAGTCCTCAAAGAAAAATAAAATTATACACACAAATACTGACCTCAATTTGCATTTTCTATAGGGTGAGTTGCGAAAGACTTCTTTGTTCAAATTATTGAATGTTAAAGCAGACAAAAATGCAAATATGCCTCCACAAACAATACGCAAATGTAAAAAGAAAAAGTAACGATTGTCACTAAATAAAGTTAGACATATATTTGAAAAAGCCAACTTTGTTAAGATTTATATAATCTAACAAGGAGACCCACCTTTAAAACAACATTTCCAATCGTCGAAAAGTTAAATGTTGCTTACCTATAACACCTTGCATATTGAATCATTTGCTCTAGCCAGAATGTTGTCTAGTTTTTTTGTTTCAAGCTTTCTCAAAATCGACAAATTCATCTAAAAAAGAAAAAAATGACTTGAATGTGAACAAAAAGTTACAAAAAAATCATCGTGTAACAGTATTTACACTAATCGACTTGAATCACCTCATTCAACCAAATAAACATATTTAAATTATAAAACTATCTCGTTCTTTATCTTTTTACACAATAATCTAGTTAATCAAATATACGAAGCAGGCAATGAACATAATAAAATCAAAACCCAGGTTCTCTTCATCATGCTTAACCTTCAAGGTTTCTAAATCAACGATAATTTCTTTAAAGACAACAAGATGATTTTCTAAGGATGTACATTTTGTCATACAATGAGAATACAAATGTTTTTCAGGTGCAACTTGCTAGTTAGTCTCTTAGTCATGCACAATTGTTCGATCTTCAACTATAACATAGTTGAGATATTTCTCTTTCAAAACGTCTCGAAGAATATTATTCGAAAGATGAAGATGAATATGTGATAAGGCCTTTCGATCATTACGTTGTTTCTCCTCCATTGACCAATTTTAGGGTATTCTGTAAAATCCCAACAAAGCGTCATCCAAATCCATTTGAGCGAGTACTGGTCGCATCTTCAGCTGTCATAACAAGAATCTAGTGTTGTGATCCAAAAGCGAAATATTATACTTCATGGTTGCCATCACAAAAATAAAAAATCTCGAACAAATCAAACATTAAGCTTCAATACCACTTGTTAGAATCCGAACAAGAATTATGTATGTTAATACCACTTGTTAAGAATAGAAGAAAACGAGATTTTATGACACAATATGAAATAGCAATTACAACACAAGAACAATTGGCAAATGAATGAAGAATTTATTGATATAGAAAAAGAATACAAAATAATTGTATTTCTAACTTGATTATTACTCATACAAAGTCATATGAAAGCCAAGAATCATGTGGGCTATATATAGGATCCAAAAGAATATGTTATGATTGGAAAAAGGTACAAAAACCGCGTCAAAAGAAAGAAATATTTTTTTCCTGGATATATAAGGCTCTACTACGGTAGCCTCGCGTCGGCGAGCAGTGTGCGACACTCGAGTAGGCAAGCAATAGCTACAACGATTCCAATTGCGCCCAAGAGCTGAATTTTGGTCCAAATTGATTCTAAGCGCCCAACTTCTACCCAAAACTTCTCATACCTCTTTATCACCTCTTTCAACCAATCCACGAAGATCCAACAGAATTTAAGTCTCAAAATAACAAGTTCAAAATTAAAAAAAGAAGAAGAAAATAAAATGTAAATGGATACTTCACGTTGATACAACAACACAATACCATTCTTGTTATATGGTTCAGCTTGGGCTTGGTTAACGAAATCACACATTCAATTTCTTCTTGTATTTGATCGCCTATGACATGATCTTATTGTTGATTTTCTAAAAGCTTGCATTTATATCTGAGTCAACTTTAACTTTCTGGAACAGCCAGAAACAACAAGATCTATAGATTCTTTTGGGAGCCATTTATGCTTCTGTTCTTTTCCTTGGAGCCACCAATAGTTCTTCCGTGCAAGGTGTTGTTGCTATAGAGATAACATTATTCTACCGCGAAAGGGCAGCTAAAATGTATTCAGCATTGTCTTATGCATTTCCTTGGATATCATTATCCATTACCTTATAAACTCCTTTGCTTATCAAATTGTCTTTCTGCAAGCTAGCATTTTTCATGCAGGAGCATCATATGTATTTCGTCCTTGAACAAAACTAAAACTTAATCTTTGTACTAAACAAAATGAACAACTACAATAGTGCAAAATCAAATCAATCTCCACATGTTACATGCATAACTCGACGTGTATGTGTGTGAGAAATCATGCTAACATATTAAGATCATGATTAGCTCAACACCTGACTCAAAGTAGTCAAATATTTCATTATTTCGCTCGAGAGATGCACATACCCCAAACTTATTCTTTTCACTTAATTATCCCGGGGTGTGCTTTAAAGTTGAACTCCTTTACATCTACTACTTACCCTCTATTAGTTCAGATGTATCGGACTATTACAAGTTCACACTTTAACAAGTAGAGATCCTCTCTTATTTTTTATTACTTCACTATCTAAGATTAAACTAAGTTACTCCCCTTGTATTAGAGATATAGTTCTATTGACCGAACGTCTTGGACTTAATCAATGCAATTCATATATATATATGTAATATTATTCATCATTTTTTTAATTATTTTTTTATCTTTTTATTTAAAAGTACCAGCATTTCCAATTGAAACATGTAAGGTGAAACTCTTTGGATCCTTGAGCTTGGGAGGCAGTTTGAATAAAGCCTCATAATAGTTCTATTTAAAAACATAAATATATATTTTAGCATGGAACTTAAAAAATTTCGCCAGGTCCATAAAGATCCAACAGTGATCCAAATTGTTAAAATCGGTTCTTTATCCCTTCCATTATAGGGCTCATGTTTCAGATTTCACTATGATCAACTATTAAATGAAGATTTTAAGTTGCCCAAACAAACTCATGCCAAACAAATATTTTAAAAAGCATAAAAAAACTTTCCAAGAAAAATGATCACAAATCACAGAAATAAGAACTACAAAATCCAGTTAAGTATAAACATCTAAACAATCACACCAACCGATCAGTTACAAACTTCCATCTATCACAGAAAAAGGGGAAAAAGGAAATACTGAAATATCCGATGATTGAACCCTAAATAAAGAAAGAGCGAAAATTATAAAAAAAACCAAACTAAGCTCATCATAAAAGATCAGCATATCACGATACATGTCAAGTAGCGTAATGAATCATACCTACAAAAATTACAAAAAATCTTTCAAATTAAATGAACCGGATCTCCACTAAACGTACACAACTTCCTTCTTGTATAATTACAAAGAAACATTAACGCAAAGAAATAAACTAATTATACCTAAAAATAGTGAGGAAAAAGAATAGTTACCTGCGTGATGAGAATTGCTTAAATAATTCAGTGCATATCTCCTTTGAAAAAAACATGAACATTAAAAGAAATAAACAATTAAATCTGCTGTAAATACCAAACAATATTGAAATAAAAAGAAACAACAGTCTCGTTAAAACCTAATTTTCCAACATAAGTGACAGGAAAAAAGAATAAAAAAGTACTAAAAAATATTAGAACAGTAAGCAAAAGAAGAACACACAATATAGAATGAGCCAAATCTACTTGTAGGAATCATGAGGAAGAGCCACAAGAATTACAACTCCATAACGCCTACTAAAAATGAAAGTATGTGAACCAAAATGCAGGAAAAATTGTCGTGGCCTTGCAATCGTAGAAGACAACAAGAAATCAAGACAAATATCTTAAATAGAGGACCACAAAAATACAAAAGTAATTACCTTCTAAAACCAAGGCAATATCTCAAAGTAAATAATTACATAGTCCATAAGAATAATTACAAGCTCGTGAACAAAATGGAAATGATCGAAGTTCAGACATAAAAATCAAAGTCATATTAGTATTTTTTAAATACGCAAGAGCTTATAAAAAGAATGGAAAAATGTCATTTGCAAGTAGTATTGAATAAGAAATCATGAACTTGATTGCAGGTCATGAAAAAACAAAAGTATTAGAAACCCCCGTGAATTGACTACTTGGTTTCACTATCTTCTCTGTAATGGAAGACAAATTGGAAATTGGTTCCAAAATAGAAGGGCAAATGTAAAACTAAGCAACTAGAGAAAGATTATGAAGTTCTTAAGAGACATTTTGAATAAGCAGAAATGATCTTTTATAAACTGAAAACCATAAATTTGTCTACTGTGTTGAACTTATACATAGTCAAGATGAATATTGTATGTATTCATTAATTTGTAGCTGTAGACGTTGAAAAGGAGTGTTTTATACATGGCCAGAAACACATTTTAATCTTAACTTCTTTTGAGAATGAAAATCGTGTGCCTGATATGGTTTTATGAAAAACCATTCAAGTTTCCAAGGTATAAAATCGAGGATGAGTTTGGAGCTGCAGTGGTGGCAGTGCGAGGACGATTATTAGATCTTCTATTTTTGGTTAAGGGAAGGGTGGGGTGGAGAAGATGAAGAGTTTCGCTAGAGTTATTGGGATGGGAGGGGGGTTGGGTTGACAACCCCTGATCGGCCCCTCACAATAGTGGGGGGCCCTCCTTTTTAGCAATTTTGGAAGATGAATAGTACATTTTTTATTTCATTATTTTAAAGTTATTATTGTAGACAATGTAAATTCACCATTTTACCCCTCACTTTTTCGTTATTTAGAGTGTGTTTGATGTACATTTTTTAGGAGAGAATGTATTTTTTTTATGATGTGATGAGGAATATGTGGTTGAAAAAGAAGGAAAAATTATTGATGTGATATGAAATATTATTTTATTAAAAAATGTGTGGTTGAAAATAAAAATGAGAATATGACTCAAATAGGGATTAAGTCAAACTTATAATTTCAAGGTTGTCTAACGGTTTAACTGGCAGATTCTGTCTAATGGACTCCTACTACAGTTAAAGTGAAAAGTTTGAAAGTATGGCCTCACAGATAAAAGGTTGAGGCATAGTCTGTAGCAAATTGAAAGATCTGGGACGTCCACTGCAATCGTCCCTTTATATATTACAAAGATCAGTCTCACACTAGACAGTAGACAATCGGGTAGAGGTGGTAATTGAGCCGAACGACTCGTGAGCCTCGTCAAAAGACGAGCCCAAACTCGAGCCGAGCAAGTTGTCTCGCTAGTGGGCTCGTCTAAGCCGAAGGTTTATTTTTTATTTTTAAAAGTTTATCTTAAAAAAAAATTGATGCGCTCACGAATCGAAGCTCGGCTCAGTCCACGAGCCACGAGCTCACGGGTCAAGCTGAGCTCGTTATAAACGACGAGCCGAGCTGCGATTTACCAGCTAGTCATCGCATTTCTTCCATTTTATATTTATTTAACTACGAAATTACAAAAAGGCCACCTATTTCGTTCTCAAATCTACCCTCGATCTACAGACGACAATACTGTAATCAATTTTGCAAAGAAGAAAACAGAAAATCAAAATTAATGGCGGCTTTTATTAAGCTCGAGGATTCGCCAATGTTCCAGAAACAGGTTAGGCAATGCCATTCGTTTATTTTTTGTAGTTTTTTTTATTGTTAAATTTGATTTTATTTTGTGTTTTGTATTGTGATTCTGGTTTTGTGATTTGTTGAATGGATATTTAGGTGCGATCTCTGGAACAGACGACTGATGAACTACGAGATCGATGTCAGAAACTATACAAAGGCTGTAAGAAGTTCGTGTAAGTGTTAAATTTAATATACTTGTTATAATTACGAGTAGATGTATAGATTTAGAACACAGACAGAACCTTTAATTTATTAAGGGTTTCAACAAATAAAAAATGCCGTTTCTTGAATTACCTAGTAGTACCCTTTCAATGGGTTTGGATTTGTATCGAAGTGTCCGTGTAAGAACATGTAAATGAGCGTTCTTTGTCTGCTATTGTTACTAGAGCTTTTTTTTTTGGGGTCTAATCGCACGTGGGTGAATTTTACTGTGTTTGTGACGTATTTCCACCAACATTGGATATAACATGGATACTTTCTTCTAAGACATTTCTAACTGACATAAACATAACTGATTCAACTGATTTGTGATTCCAGGGAAGCGCTTGGAGAATCATGTAATGGTGATATTGTCTTTGCGGAATCATTAGAAGCATTTGGTGGTGGTCTAGATGATCCTATCAGCGTGTCCATAGGAGGTATCTTAAATTGGATAGCTAAATGAAAGTGCCCTGAGTATATACATATTTCAGTGACATAACAGTTGAACAAGGGGGTTTCTATATTTTGGCGGATTAGACCATGCAGTTATGAATATGTACTGAAACCCCATCAACTTGCAGTTTTAGGATGAGTGCTCGTTTTGAAGTAATTGTACTACTTTTATGTTGTCTTTAGGAACAGATTAGTGGTTGGGTGAATATCAACCATTTGTTGGCTATTTGGAGCTGATGACATATGTTCCTTTACTCTTTAAGTAGCACCATTTCACAATGTTGTAGAATTGATTTTCTAGTGTTGTGAAAATTGTGGTGCCATAATATGGACTTCGTCAGTTGAGGTGTGTGAATGATATATCCATTATGGAAGAGTTATTGTTCATTCTTTTTTTTGCTTGCTTCCTTCATCACAGGCCCAATCATAACGAAATTCAATAATGCATTGCGTGAGCTTGCTACATACAAGGAATTTCTTCGATCTCAAGTAAGTGAATAAGTTTTATTTCGATGTGAAATGTCATTCATGCTACATTAAAAACTGAAAGACGCCATTTTCAAATCTATAAAATTGGTGCACTTCATTTAGCATTCGAGAGAGGGCATCACCAGCCTATGTGGTGTTTTGTCTCTTCAATTTAGGGTGAATTTCTACTTTCTAGTGGCTTTGGATCTGCTCTGTGCTAGTAAGTGGCTGATTTTTGAAATTCACCAAGGGGAAGTATTGACTGTAACGTTATGATAAAATGGTCAATAAATGATGCCAATTGAGACTCTGTTAAAGCTAAGCAACTTTAAGCTCCGTTCTTTTTTCTTTCTCAAGTTGTTTGAAAGGCACATCCTTGTCCTTGCAAGGCTGTATATGGAAGATTACTGAACATCATAGTTATTGTTCTAGTTGATCACTCTCTTGGGGAGGCACTATTTTATATTGAAATATGAGCAAATATTGTTATTACAGGTTGAGCATGTGCTGGTAGACCAATTAACCCAAATTATGTCCGTTGATTTGCAAGATGCAAAGGTAATCGCCTTGATGCTGTCCACTAGAGCTTCAATAATTTAAAAATGGCGGTCAAAATTTAGAATCTGGATTATCCTTGACATCCAGTCCATTGGAAAATTTCACAGCTTAGTTGTTTGGCCATTTTTAACATTTATCATGTCTTTTTTTGATTTGGTACTCGTTGAACATTTCACCGTGTTCTATCTTTTCTGTAACTGAAATTTGATTAAAAAAAAAAAAGGTCCTTTGGAGTCTTATGATGTTTCTGACACTTAGTTATGAAGTCCTTGTTCCCTAATGGAGTCTTAATCTTGGTGGGGTTTGGCTTTCTCTAATGCCCGTGACCTAAAACACATGGACATGAAGAGATGTTGACATGCAAAAATGACATTTTTTTCTAAAGTAGGACACAATGGGTTAGGGGCTTAGGGCATGTTGAATAATATATTTCTGTTTCATTCTTTAGCAATTATTTCAAAACTTAAGCTAGAATTCCAATATGGTTAGAGAAACTAATTCTTATCAGTAGGTTAATGATATGAATTGGATTATCGAAAGAAAAATATGAATTAAATTATCGAACAAGAGAAAAAAGAGTATTAGATGGAGCTAATTACAGGTAACCAAACAGTGACAGTAACTTGAGGTATTGTTGGTGTGATTTCTCTGTCATTTTCCATTTTTAATTCCCTATTTGACCTTAAGTCAGCCTCTACTTCCAAGAGTCATTTATAATACATTCTAGTTCATTTCTTTTCTTTTCAAAGTTACATTTCCTTAAATGTTATAAGAGTACACACCCCTTGACATACCTCCCCACCTTATCCTCTGCTTGTCCAAAGTTCCAAGCTGGCAAAATAAAAAATGAACAACGTAAAAACCTGAAACAACGAGATTTAAAATTTTGAAGGAAGTCTAGCTTTGAAGCAACTAAAAGTTTTGATTGAGCTGATATTGAAATTTTTTTAATGCCCTCTTTGATCTTCTCCTCCACTGGTTTCAGCCAATTGATCTCAATGTACTTCTGGCTTCTCTCTCCAAGCACATGCTGGCCTAGAGACAGACACATTGAGATCTTGTTATTGATGCTTATCATTTGGATTCCATTTCTGCAGGAATGCCGTCGCCGATTTGACAAGGCCACGTATGCATATGACCAGGTACTGATGATTTTTCAAGAGAAGACTTCTGGCTTCCATGCATTTGTCCTTGAAGTATTAAAATATACGCAATGTAATGATGATATCATATATATGTTGATCTATTCCCCATTTCTTTCTACTGCTAATGCCGTCACAAGTAAAAAAAACTATTATATTCGAAGTGTATGATGAGAAACAGCATTAGCACAAGGCCCATCAAGTATAACGGACAGTTTCGCATTATTCCCTAAAAGGAACTATTTTAACATTATCGTCATTGTCGAGAAAGTAACAGGACTGTCATTTGACAGAACAGATTAATATCTACTGTAAAAGTATGTCACCATTGAATGCAGCAGTAAAGAATGATCTATACTCTATAGTTTCGGTTGAACATCATTTATCTGAGTAAATTTTGGAGATTGTGAGAGCTTTGAGAACCAGTATTTCAGGGTTTTTATTTCATGTGCTAGGGGACAATCCCTATGGAGTTTAGGGGCTTTCTGGACTAATGATTTTGTCTGATAGGATGGGATAGCCATGTAATTTTCATAGAGGTATAGGGTGGTGTTGAAGGAAGAAATCAGTTTTCCTTTTGGTTTCATCTTCATATTAAGTATGGCAATAGCCTTTATTCCCTGCAAAAGAATTAGAGAAATTAGACTCCCGAGTATTACAACTTGTCCAGAACATTCACTATACGCTAGATGTTACAATTAGAATCAAGACCCAGAATATCATAATTTATAAGAGAAGGGGATGGGGATGTGTGGAGGGTGGGGGAGGGGGTGGAGCAGATTATTGCCCTACCTGCTTCTTGTTTTCAAATAAAAGATTTTCACTTTCTGTTATATTTTGTTTGCCATTTGAAACAGATTTGAATATGACTACCAGATTCTGGAAACTCATATTTTTTGATCTTTTTGCCCATACATGCATGGTGCATCAATAATAATTCTTCAAGTTTTAACTTATTGGTTATTGTACAATTGCCAGGCACGTGAAAGGTTTGCCTCTTTGAAGAAAAGTACACGTGAAGAAGTTGTTACTGAAGTAGAAGAAGTATATTCTTTGATTTCACTATATTCTCTGTAACATGTTCTAAATTAGAAGCAACTCTGTTTATTGCAGTGCGAATACAGTTTCATGGTTTGTTAATCATATTTTATTTGCAAAGTTCACATTATTTAGGTTACTTTTGTGTGTTTCCTTTTTTTGAGACCCGTTAAGTTTGAGAGCATCAACAAAAGCACGTAGGATCATACTTTTAATTATTCACAGTAGAGGGAAAAAATCATGTCATAAATCATGGACATATTCTTAAAATCTGCACAACGTTCCAAAAACTTTAGTGGTCTTCCAACCAATTCTACACAAAACTAATTCCGGTGGGTGAGAGCTCCTTTTGCTAAAATGTACTGAAATTTTTCTTAGATCTTAAGCTTTGTATTAGAGTTTTTGTGCGTTTTAGGAGCACAAAGTCACAACCCCCGAAAGATAAAACTTTGATTATATTTCATAATCACCCTTTAATGTACTGGACGGCAATTGTTTTCAAGGGAGTGCTTGGCTTCTTGTCTTATGCAGATTCTACACTGTAAGTTTAAAGATCTAGAATGGCAAGCCATTGCGACATCTCCTGCTGCTTCCTTGCTTACTTCCTTATGGGCTGACGTGTCTTTTAGTTGAGACATCCTCGTGAGACTCTAATATAGGAATCTTTAATTGAGCTGTTTTTATTGGTATATGATGAAGTTAAAATTATGAAATGCTCAATTTAAGTATAAAAAAGAGCGAGAGCAATGTAACAGAACAAAACTGACATGGGCAATGCATATTTTTTTGCTTACTTCGCGTAGTGTAAAAACTTCTCTTCCAACAAGGCAAGTTTTTCCATGGAGAATACATGATGACTGGAAATAGAAACTGGATATTTTTCATATATTTTATATAGTAGCTTTAGTGAGACATAGTTAAGTTTTATAAAATAGACTTGGAAATAGAAATTTTCACTGAATCTTAAGCTGAGATATTATTGGAGATCCAATTTTAAAACAATTTTGAGAGGATGTGACTTTGTGCTCTTCTAATTTTTCTTGTCTCTGACTATTCGATGTGATGACTAAGGTTTAGCCTTCCATCTTGCTTGCACGAATAAAATATTTGTTCCACCTAATTGAAACTGTTGAATGAATTTTTTGAACGCACAAATTTGTTGTCCATATCTTATTCTTCGTGACATGGAAACTTTTTGTCCAACTGGTGATA
This sequence comes from Fraxinus baroniana, assembly GCA_903798355.1. Taxonomy (NCBI): domain Eukaryota; kingdom Viridiplantae; phylum Streptophyta; class Magnoliopsida; order Lamiales; family Oleaceae; genus Fraxinus; species Fraxinus baroniana. The sequence goes on along the minus strand of CAIGRO010103563.1, from coordinate 9,756 downwards.
GGATCTACACAATTCGAAGTCAGCATTCGAGAGAAGCCGCTTTAATCTAGTATGTCTAATGTACAATTGCTCTTTTTGCTTGCGCTTGTTTTTGATATTCTTTGTCATCCATCTTTTGGGTTATTATATTTCCTTGTTGGTTTTAAGGATTCCAGGTAAATGCTCTCATGAATATTGAAGCTAAAAAGAAGTATGAGTTCTTGGAATCTTTTAGCGCCATCATGGATTCTCATCTGAGATATTTTAAGTTGGTGTGTATTTAAGTTACTATTTACACTCCAATGCTAATAGATGCTATTGTTTTCTTCTGTCAGACTAATAGACCATTTATTTTTTAGGGATATGACCTTTTGAGCCAGATGGAGCCTTTTATTCATGAGGTATAATGATTATGCTTGTTTCCCTTTAAAAATGATTTTGGAAAGACGAGCGTTCTGCTGTAATTGTGCAACAGGAGGTAGATATATTCATGAAATTCTCTTCATTAATATTTCATGTTCTAATTTCTTTCTTTCTTTTTCTTTGCATCTCTCTCTCTCTCTTTCAAATCTGTTCAGGCTTTCCTTTCATATGAGTCCTCGTTCTCTCGAATCCTCTTACAATACTTTTAGCACATGCACCTTACAAAAATTGAATATAATTCTACCTTTAAAGATTAAAATGATCTAGTTGGGTTGTTATTTCTCGAATTGTCCCTTTCTTTAGCATCTATGCCTAAAAGTAGAAGATGGATCCAATAATTACTTTTGCAGAGATAAACGGTTGGATGTTTTCCTGTTGCTACAACTATTTATACTTCAACAAATGGTTTGACTACTAATTTCTAATGCGCCGAGGGAGTTCAATATCTTCAATTTTCTTTCCCCTTTTACCTCAATCTTGTGAAATAGATAATCTGTTAACATTCATAAATATGGTAAAATTAACACATAAGATGTATTGCAGGAGTTTGGAAATCTGATTTCATAGCCCTAATTTTAAGAGTGATTTGAGGGAATCTTGGTATTTTGATCTATTTTAGTTGAATTAATATTTGATTGTTTTGCACATGTTATTAGAAGCTAGAATCAAGGAGGAACAATGGCTGATTGATTGTCATTTTCACCTATCTAATTTGTGTATTCTTTTGTATTTTTCATAATAAAATTGTAGAGGACTCTTTTCTCTTTCTCTGAGGAGTAATGCTTCGTAAGTGTTTCACAAAATGTTATGTGCTTGCTAAGTAGCAAATCAGCCAGTCACAGGCTCTTGATCAGTTTCAATGAAGTGATAGGATTGAGATGTTTTGTTCTCTGAAGAATTGGTTGTCTTACCAAGCATCTTTGATCATCTTTAGAAATGAGTACATCAGTACTTACTGGTTATAGGATTTAGCGGTGTTTCTGTCTTCTTTGTGGTTTAGACTGTTGCTTTGGTTGGAACTGGCTTTAGCAGACATGCAGTGCCGGGGGAAGCTGGGGAAGTTTTTTTTTTATTTTTCACTAAACTCTTGCATTTTAAGTGTTTTGATTTTGGGCACTCCTGGTTCTCTACCATTTTAATGCATTTTAAAACCCTTGCCTTTTAAGTTTCTTGGTTTTTGTTTTTAAGCACTCCTGGTTCTCCACCACTGTATTCCCTTTTTTGCCTTAATATTCTCTTTTAGTTTGTAAATGCCCACAAAACTAGACGATGAGTTTGTAGATTATAGTCTTGACAAAAATTACGATGGAGGGTATACAATTTTGTTTCATAAATCAGAATAAGTGAATTGACAAATGTGTAAAAAAATTTGAGGGACAAATAATTATATCAGCCCAACCTGGGCAGTTTCAGTGGAGAGAGTGGTGCTTTGTCCTTTATTGTGATTGCTAGAGTATTTAGATGTCACTGCTTCTATCCTTTATTTTAGATAATTTCTGTTTCCTTTTCTCTTTGTCCTTTCTCTATGTTGCTAACTGAAAAAGGGGAATTGAATCATACTCTGAATTGTGTATTCACGAGGTTGTCCTGTTACAATATTACATGATAACACATGTACATTCAAACTCAGAGATGTATTTTGTTATCCAAAATTTCCAACATTTGGCCTTACAAAATCTTCTATATGCTACTAAGTGGAATGCATTGAATGTTTTCTTAGAATGCCAAATCTTTTCTAGTTGACACTGAATTGTGCTTTGCTTGGAAGCACAATAAATTCTTGTCTCTCTTTGATTTGATAGTGTTTTGAATGGGATCCATTTAAGCTACTCAGCTTACATAAACCCTTGTTCTATTATACAGTTAAACTGAAATCAATTAGCTTTGATATAGTGGCCTGTGTAACTTACTAAGCTGCCGCTTCTATGAAATCAGGTGTTAACCTATGCACAACAATCAAAGGAACAGTCAAATATTGAACAAGATAGACTTGCAAAGAGAATCCAGGAGTTCAGGACAAGAACAGAGTTGGCCAATTTGCGAGCGTCTAGTAACATGGCAACTTCAACAGGTTCTGTTGGCATGAATGGAGTAGACTTGAGTAGTTACAAAAGCATAGAGGGAAATGTGCAGTCCACTGCTAAAGGTGAGGTGAGTAATTTTTCACTCAGTTTTCTGTTGCGAGGATGACAAATTATTCTTTTCTAATCTCGAGTTTCTCAAAAAGATTAGAGCTACGACAAATACATCTATTTGGTTTTCTAACTTATGTACTCCCTGAATTTTAAGAGTTCATGAAATGTTGACTTTCAGCTTTGCATTATTTTATGTCTTGTATCATCTGGTAATTGTAAAAAAAATCATTTTTCAGGTGCAGACAATAAAGCAGGGGTATCTTTTGAAAAGGTCTTCTAGCCTGAGGGCAGATTGGAAAAGGCGATTCTTTGTTCTTGATAGTCATGGGACGTTATACTATTATAGACAAAAAGGTGACAAACGTGGGGTATGTTAAGGTTTTTTACCAATATCAAGTCAAATTACTAGCATTGTTCCTGGTTTAACTTATGTAGCCTTAGACTTTCTACTCTCTGCGAAGACCTTGGTGTGTGTGGGGGTGGGGGATCTTGCATTTAACATCATTTAGGAAAATTTCTTGATGACAGACATAATCAAACAAGACCCAAAACTTTAGAAGAAGAGATAAGAAGAGGAGAAGAAATAGAAGAAAAGAGAAGATGGGGAGATAGACAGGAATTGAGGGAGAGAATCTTGTATTTTTTATTCAATAATCAAAGTGTAATTAAAACAAAGCATCCTCTCTATATATAGGTTTTTACAAAGTCCAATTTAAGTACGAAGTATCTGAAGAAATCATATAAAATGCTAGAAAATCTTTACAACTAAACCATAATTGTTTTTCCTAAAATAAGTCATCTAGTCTTGGTAATATAATATCATCAAGGATCTCCATCACGTCAATATTGTATTGAAGCTCAGAAGTAAAGTGTGGTTGCTGTAATTTGGCGCATTCTCAGGAATAGCTGCAGCTTGTAAAGATGCTGCCTGAGTCCATTTATTAAAAAATGCACTTTCTTGTTAGTAAGGTTAGTAATAAAGTCCTAGTTTGGAGAAATATAAGACCTTGAAATTATAAATTGATAGAAATGAGTGGTTGATAAGTGGGCAGTAGTTGTGGGTCCTATAAAATGTATGATTAAAATTAATGTTTGACTTTGACTAAGCACAAAGTATAATGGTTAAGAATTATTAGCAGCTAATGCCTGTTGTCATCTGGAAAGCCATGAGCATATAATATCTCACATCCCCATGGCTGCTCCCCATGTTTGAGAATTTAGGGAAATATTAAGAGTGGGAAAGGATTGAGAATGTAGACCAGCAAAGATTGGCGGACTCCTTTTTGCCTTCGCCCCTTGTACCTTCCTAGCAAACAAGGGCTCAAGATCCTTTCCCTTAGTCCAATCCTTCCCGTTCTTCATTCTTTCACCAATCATCTGTTCAGAACAGAGCCCTAAAAACACCATGCCTCCAGTTGGAAAATTTATAAATTGGTCAAACTTCATTTTCAACCACACATTCCAATGGTCCCATAGGTACTGTCTACTTATCCACCACCCATTTCTATCTTTGTATAAGTTAAATTGGTTATAAATTCTTCCCAAACGGAGGCTACATTGCAGATATATCAAGGTGTGCTAGTGCATTGCCTTATGATATCGTGCCAATGGAAATCTGTGTCTGCATACGATACTTCTAACTTTTCAAGCCACTTAATGCTCACAGGAATCTGATAGGGAAACATGAAAAGTCATTTTGGTTTCAACTAATTGCAATTAATTGATAGCTGATGGAGTCCACACTTTATTTCTATTCATTCCTCAACATTTTAATGAATATTTTTTACATATTAGATTGTTTTCCTTGTTCCAATAATCATGTTTAAGATGTTACTGTACTAACAACTGAGCCTAATATTTTTTCTTATTCCCAGAGTTCTCCTTCATATCATTCTGCCAACTTAGTGGAACATAATAGTCGTGTATTTGGTAGATTTCGGCCAAGGCACGACCGAGCATCATCCATTGTCGAGGAAAGTTTAGGCTGTCAAATTATTGATCTGCATGCGTCAATAATTAAGATTGATGCTGAGGATGCAGATCTGCGCCTGTGTTTCAGAATAATCTCACCATCGAAAACTTACACCTTGCGGGTAATATATTGATAGGCATTTAATTGTGATCATGCATATGGTGGTTGGAATCTTTGTTTAATTTTCTAATTTTTTAACTTTACATTATTCTGGTCATTTCACAAGTAATCTACTTTGGCTATGGTGAGTGAGAAAATGGCTTTTTATCGTTACCGTCATTTGTGGTTATTGTGCATTACTAAGTGAAATTTTGTAATAATATTTATGCCTGTGTTTTTTCTAATTTTCTTTTGATCCAACTTAACCTTTTCGGTTTAAACGTTATTTGCCACCTGAACTTGTTTGAAGCATACTTCAATTCATTTGAAAACTAGTGTACTTTCTATATCTGGTACATTTCTGTTTCTTTCCTTCATTTTAATGCTATTGCATGCTTGTATTTGCTTTTGTAGTTCATATGCTGATTTGTTTTATCTTTGAGATTGGTATTGAGTTTTAAACCAGTTTTCTTAATAATAGAAATTTAGCCCTTATTTGGTCCCCTTTATTTCCAAAATACATTTTTTACTCTTATTTTTAACCACACATTCTTCAATAAAATAATTTTACACACAAACCAAAAACTTTTCCTTATTTTTTAACCACACATTCTCCATCAAAATACTATTCCAAAATGCATTTTGGAGAAAAAATGGGCCTCAAACGGGCTCTTATATTATTTATGTAGACTTTGCCCTTGAAGTAGATTTGCTAACTATTTTGATGCTATGTAAAATACATGCTTTGTATTGGAGAATGAAGTCGCTAAATCTAGATTGAGATTTCCTTTAATTTCTCCAAGTGCATCATTACAGAATATAGTTGACACTCTAATAATTAATACATATTAGGTTAATAATCTCTAATAGGCCATGTTTGCCCGAGTTCTCTACTCCTACAACTTAATTGCCCAAAGCGCAAGTTGCAACTTTTGGGAGCCAGTTAACTGTCAACAGGGGATTTGCAAGAGAAATTTCATTCCTCTTTTGTACTTGTTTCGATATATGTGCTTTTCTTTTCTTTCCGTGGTTTTCTTCCTTTTAAAGTTAAATTGAGCTAAATTCTTTAACCAGTTGGTTAATTCGTTTGGTTTAGACTTTTAGTTCTCATTGTGGATTAATAGTCTTGTTATGTGGTTACTACTGTCTTTGTTGGTTCATTTTATGTTTCTAGCTGCATTTTAGACTTCCAATTTTGGAAATGTTTCATTACAGATTTTTACCATTAAAACTTTGTAATTTATATTTTCATAATTAGTGTGTGTTTATGTTGAAAGTGACGGTGCCTCAAAGCACCTCAAGGTTTATGCCGCGCCTCCTCGATACCCGATTTAGCCTTTTTAAACATTGATGAGTATCTCTAATAATTGGTGTTCAAATCTATAAGAATTTTTAACCATTAGATGGTGTACTCCAAAGCATTTGCTATTGTAGTATAGTTTCATAGAAGCCAAAAGCCCTTTAATATTTCGAGTTACTCTGGATGAATTACTAAAGTAATCTGACCAGGTTGCAAGTTATGTAGACCTTTCTGTGTTCTTATGGACAGGCTGAAAGTGAAGCTGAGAGGATTGACTGGATGGACAAAATCACAGGTGCTATTGCATCCCTCTTGAATTCTCATCTGCAGCAGGTGAACTTGAACTTCTTGATTATTTGTAAATATGGTGTGAAATTCCCATTTAACAAGAACTTCTATGGTTGGCAGCTCGGGGAGAACATGGATGAAACTAATGATTCCACTGGGGCATCTTTCAATCAAGAACTTGATAATAATGAAAATATGCCAGATAACATGAAAGTTAATCGAGCTGATTCTGTTTCTAGAATTCTCAGGGAAATTCCTGGGAATGACCAGTGTGCAGAATGCAGTGCCTCTGAACCTGATTGGGCATCTTTAAATCTTGGCATTTTAATATGCATAGAATGCTCAGGCATTCACCGGAATCTTGGTGTTCATATATCAAAGGTGCTTCCTTTCTCTTTCGTTTTAATACAGTGATTGATGATCATCTTTTTTTCTTCTCGTCTTTTTATCTTTATATTGAGGGGCACAAGCATATTTACTTGCCTCAGAGCCTATGTATTTGCATTCTAGCCCATGGCTGACGTGAATTTTTTGTTTAGAAGGTAATTATCACTCAGTCGATTCTGTAAAGTCCTAACCACTTGATTTCGATCTTTATAGAGCATTATGCAAGTAGAGACCTGTATTGTGTTATGACTAGAGTTGGAGCATTTAGAATATCAAAAAGTGCTGAGTGAGGCGTGGCAAAGATCTTATGTTATTTCTATTGCGCTGTCTTTTAATCAAAATCATGAATTTTTCTTAAAACTACTCTAAATCACGGATGATTTTGTAACAAGTTTTGGATACCTTAAAACCCCTACTTGTACCTAAGATTCGGGGTTTGTCATAAGGAGAGAGAAAAGACTAAGACTTCCTGCTATTTACTGATCCACTAACCACTACCTTGCATGGTAACTTTACCATTTAGCTCACCTATAAATTTTCATTAGTTTTTTTCCCCCCTAGTCATGCATGTCACTTAGAATTCCTCGACACCACTAATTGCATATTAATTCTAATCTAGAAAGACAAAATTTTCCTGATTTTGAGACATTTAATACAACACAATAATTTTATCCTGCATCACTTCTCCTATGTGACCAATTACTATTTGCATAATTTAATTGGCTTATCTGAAGTAATCTGAAAGTTTGAATTCTAGGTAATTACCGATTAAATAATTAATATATGTGTGATAGTTCAGCGAAGTTGGTTCTATATGTTTGATGAACGACCAGATTAATGACCACAGTTCAAAATTAATTAATTTTCCAGTTCTCGTCTACCCTAATAGTTCATTCTCATATTCTCACTAGTACGTAACCTACAAAATTTCATGTTTTCAGATTATAGCGTCAATATATTGCAGTAAAAATAAACACAAATAAGGAACATGCGATATAATGTGGTATGTCCCTTTGGAAAACATTCAGGGCCCCGTATCACTGTTAAATAATCCACTATATTGAAAAATGATCAATCATCTCAAGAAACTTTGGAATTACAAATTAAAACTGAAAGTAAAACAAAATCAAGGAACGTATTTTTAGCTTTCTTGATTTGTTGAGGAGTGGAACCAAGCCAACGGACTTGTTCTACCATCACTCCTACGATTGCACCCGGACTTCACCATAAATCATAATAAGAACCCCATTCTTATGTCAACGTAGAAATGGCTTCGCTATATATGGATTCAATGTCCTCTTCTAAAATTATGACCTTCAATCCCGATTGAAGGAACGAAAGAACACCAAAAACTTGTATTTACAAATCCAGGAGCCTTCCTCTACTCTTCTGAAAAAATCATGTGGCCTAATTTTTTTGTTGTTCAAGATGTTCAATTATTTTCTTGGAGTCCTCTCTTAGCTAAAGGTAAAGACCCCTAAGAAAATAAGATTCTACCCAAAGATTTTAGCTGTCTGTTCATGTTGCACTGAACTGTTCATTGGTGAATCTTAACATGTGAACTCACCGAGTCACAAGTTCACAGATGAGTTTGAATGTATAGACTTCAAACTGATGAGAAATTGCCATCCCCTATTCCATTTAGAGTCAATTTTCTTTCTTCTTAGACAAGAAAATTTTCTTCAATTCGTTACCTAATTGGTGCGCAAGAATCTTCAAGAAATATATTAGTATTTTTCATGAGCATAATGATAAAAGAATATCAAATAATATCTAATAAAATCTTTAATAAAATAAAAATAAGGAAAATCTTTAACTTTCTCTCCAAGCATAAAGATACAGATGGAAGACTAAGCTTCGGCCGTTCACAAGTAATGATTATGAGCTCTTTCCTGTCCGGTTCAAAAGAGGTAATTCCTCCACTTGCACCAGTGGATTGAATTATAATGATGCAATTAAATCAGTTCTTTGTACCAAAACTCGTTTTCAGGTATTCATCTGGAAAGTTATGCCCTCGAATCTATACTTAACTGACACGTCAGTTTGTGAGTAAGAGCATGTGACTCAGCATGTACTTACTGAGCTAACTAGTGCAACACACTTCTCAAACTTCTTCATATTACTCACCAACAAAATTTTGAATTTGTTTTATTAACGAAGTTAGCAATTAATAAAAAATATGTTAAGAAATTTCCCTACATATCCAATAATTGTCGACTTAAATATGTTCCTTGTGGTTTCGCAGCATGATGGATCTGATATAGAAATATGATTAAGCCCTTGTTTGATGTATATTTTTCGAGAAGCGATTTTGTGAGAAGTGGTTTTTTAGAGGATTTGTGTTAAAATGTCTGAAAAAGTTATGTATGAAGTCACGTGCAAAATTATTTTAGTGGGAGAACGTGTGGTTAAAAACAAGTTTAAGGAAAAGTAGATTTTGAAAAAAAATTAAATTAAATCAGGGATAAATATGATTTTAATATACTATAGATGAATTGAATTCTAGAACGTATCTATTGTGTTTTTTACCCAAGACATGGACATGAATTATATTGATCCTATATGAGATTTCAATGAATATCATAATGCAGACTAATCCAATGCTTATCCCACCAATTACAGGTGAGGTCAGTCACCTTAGATGTCAAAGTTTGGGAGCCTACTGTCTTGGGATTATTTCAAACTCTCGGTAATGAATATTGTAATTCTGTTTGGGAGGAGCTTCTTTTACTTCAGAAAGATGGGTAAGTTCCTTGAACTGTATACCACCCTGGGACAATTGATATGCTATCAGTCTACTGTATATATTGAAGAGCTCATGTGTCAGAGATATTCTGAATTTAGTCTTTATTGGAAAATGTGGCATGAACACTATTTGAACTTTATAGATTGCAATTGTAGGCACAGGCTTGGACTTGAGGAACAACTTCGTCTTCATGGATTTGAATTTTACAAATCTAACATGCATTCACAAGCACTCTTAACCCTGGTTTTTTTTAGATCAGATCAAATAAGTATGTATGTTTTATAAGTTATGATATTTTCTTAAGTTGTGATATTAACTTAATACGTTTTTTTTTTGATAAATAATCAGGAAATTTCCTTAATAAAAAGAATACACAGGGAGTGTATTATCAGTTTAAACAAGAACGAAAAGACATGAAGTTCGGCAG
>CAIGRO010103556.1:0-11063 GCA_903798355.1 Fraxinus baroniana | reverse complement strand
TTGATGTAAGAAATATGTGGTGGAAAAGTGATGAAAAGTTTTTTATTTGTGTGTAATATTATTTTATTAGGAGAATGTGTGGTTGAAATGAAAAATGAGAATGAGAAAGAGAAATTAATGGGTGTCAAACGGAGGCTTAATTTGTATATTCGATTAGCGTACGATCGTCAGAGAATTTTTAAAATTAGCATATTATCGAAATTCAAATTTATTGTGATTTTGCCCATATTTAGTGGAGATTAAAATCAAATTTTTAGTGAATTTTAATAATAGTTAAACATTTATGGATTCCATGAAATATGTTATTTAAATTAATATTTGTTAACTTTGATGTAGATTAAAATTTAGATTCAATCGATACCAAACATGACTTCAAAAAAAATCTCAAAAGTTAGGGGGCGTAAAGTTGAGGGTGGGGCATGCGCCCTCGGACCCCCCGAGTCCGCCCCTACTGGTGGTATTGGTGGCGACGGCGACGATTGAGTGGGACCAAGTGTTTGTGACCAATAAATTGGTTGGTTCTCAATATAAATTGGATAATTTGTAATCAATATATAATATGTGACCTAAAAAATTTGATTGAGAAACGACTTGTGACCAATTAAATTGATAATTTGTGACTAATAAAATTTGTGGTTTGTATCGATAAATGAATTGTGAACGGTAAGCTTTTTGATTTTGTGACCGATGAAGAAATTGTGACTTATAAAAAATTTTATATGTAAAAGAGAAATAATTTGTGACCTATAAAATACCAAGAAAAATTATAACCAATTAATTCAATAATTTGTGACCAAATTATATGAAATTATGACATTAATATATTAATTAATTAATTACTTACTTAATAAATAAAATTTAATAATATCTGATTTTTGAAATTTTTAACCTTGTTTCTTAGTTTTGAAATGAATTATAGTTAAACTCTTATATACGAAATTTTTCTTACATAATTTTCCCATATTTATAACATAGGATGTGGTGTAATATTACGAACAATATATTTTAGTTAGTGTGTATTTTTAACGTGGTGTGAATATAACAACGGCGACTCAAGTTGTCGTCTCCCGAACATATTGGTCCATGTCTCAGCTCACTCCATGAGTTCCAATTTTCAAGAATAATGTTATTCATTCTCACTGGGGTTATAATCTCAGTTTATGTAGCGTTAATGTGAGGTTAAATGATATGTGAAATTAAATAAGTCATTTAATTTTACATTTCATTTAACATATCATTTAAAGTCACTTAGATTGAGATTGTGACCCCTCAATACCATTATTGAATTTTCAAGGATTTTAGACACACTGAATTCCATTACTAATGATCCAGCTCGTCACCATGTGGATTTAGCCACCAGATGGGAGTCTAAAACTAAATGCAAACACTATTGTTCAGCTAGATGGGGCTAGATATGGTTTAGGCCCAAACTTGTCAAAAATTGCAATAAGGCTTCTAAACCTCAAATAATTAATTTCTAACTTAGAATTAGTCCAATAATATCAAAACATGTAATTTTTCCTATATTATATTATAGTTTGGTTCCTGAACTTTCCAAACTCTGCCACTTAGGTCCATACGGCAAAAGTCAAAATTTCAGGGCTTTGTAGTATGAACAAAAAAATTGAGTATTTCAAAATAATGTGTAATTAAAAATAAGTTAAGAACATATTTTTAAAGAATCTATATAAAACAGTGGCTAAATCATTTCATGTGATTGTATCATTTGATAAATAGGATTATATAGTAAAATAAATGTTATTCTCAGTAAAATTAGAGTCGATTACCAAAAAAAACAAAAATAAAAACAATTTTTATTCGCATGGATTTAATAGAACAATTCCCTAAGTACAAGGAATTGTTCGCAGGTACCATACAGTTGCTGAGTTGTCAGCACCTCTATGGTGCAATTTTTTCGTTTGTTTTGACAAAAATCAATGAAATTATGTCATGTGTTTATCTGTGAAAAAATCTGTGAAAGTTATCTGTACTTATAGCATGGTTCAATTTAATATATTTTGTCTATCACGGGATTTGACCCCAAGTACAATACATTACATTGGTTAGGTAAATTACAGGTTTATTGACATCAATCATTAATTTCCTCGGCAGATATTATAGATAACATTTCATAATGCAATAATTTAAGGAATTATCCAACTAAACTTCAACCAATTACTTGGAATATTATCTTATGCTATATGATCTCATATTCTTTTAAATTTCTACCTCGTTTATTTTTCTACGTGCAAGGTGGTCTCTACTGTCCGAGAATTGTTTAGAATTTAGATCAAACTGGATTTAATGGAAAAACTAAATTATATTATTCGTGGAGAAGAGTTGACCTTCAACTGATAGAGATCACGATAATCAATTGACTACTGTCTTATAATAAATGTTTAGGTTTTGCTAATGTCACTTAAGATGTTTTTTTTATACATATTTTCATTGCATGAGCATGCATGCATGCTAATAAAAAAATATCGTCAGAAATAAATCTTTTTTTTATTCAGAGGCGGCTCAAACTTGGAGTTCTTTGAAAAATGGCTGAGGAGATTTTTTGAGAAATAAAAAAATAAAATTAATGGAGTAAATGATCACTTTAGAAATTCAATGGTAAAACCATTCAAGATTTTGTCATGAATCAATTTTTGCGGTGAATGAGATGGAATAATTGATAATGATATCGTTAGTGATCACAAACATATCTTTATTAAAGATTGTCAGAGAAAATATTGTTGATCGTTTTTGGCTAAAAATATCGTGTTTTTGTTGGCGATCTTCGACAAGAAGTCATCAATATTACTCAAAAAATTTTATTTTTAGTATTTTTATATAATCTTTGATAGTTAAATTCAAATATCTTTTTTATTTTTCTTTATGATATTTCCAAGGAATAAGTTAACTTTTTGAACATTTCATGACTTTACTTAGGGCTTGTTTGGGAGCGATTAAAATCTGATTAAAATTGAAAATATAATAGTTATTGGATCTCACTCGTCTAATAAAAGTCAACAATAACAGCTAGTTTTTCAATTTTAATTCGATTTTAATCTTTACCAAACACACTCTTAATATTTAATTTTTATTTTTGTTATTGGTCCTTTTTGTCAATAATTTAAATTTATAAATTATTTACCTTTTTAATATTACTTAGTAAAAAGTATTAATAATTTTTTTACTAATTTTCCCTATGTCATTCTTGGTATGAGTTTCAACTACATCTCTAATTACGTCACGAAAGAAGATACATTGTTTGAAATGGTCAAGAAGTTTGATTCGTTAGCAGTGATTGAGGACTCCAATAATAATTATAGTTTTTTCGATCCTCAATCTCAAGCAGCGAATGTACGCAAGTTTGAATAAAGATTATTAACAAATTTTATAGTTAGGGATGAGCATGCCGTGTCATATGCTTGCTTTTATGGTTAATAAATTAATGAATATTCTAGCCTAAACCTCAAAGACGTGTGTAGACAAATTTAAATGAATAGACATATCACGTCTCCTAAATGTTGTAAATTACATTCCCTAGTTCAACATTTTGTCACCATAATTACCAATGAATTGGCATGATTCATTAGAATTAACGCCAATCATTATCATGTAATCGTGTAGAATTGGAAAAGAATGATCCATTTTACTAGGCAGGACAAAACTCCTGAATCGAATCGAACAGTGCGATTCTTCATAAGTTAAATACCGGAACGAGTATTCGAATTGAAAACCGATGGGTTTAGGTCGATTCTCAATTCTAGACCAAGAACTCAAGAAGTGAATCTAAATAATTTTGAATTAATTAAATTATTTTAATTTTTTAAAACAAATTAGCAAATTAATCCAACAAAATTAGTTTTTTGTAACTTTGATATGGATCACCGAGTTTTAATATTAGTATCTACTTTTTGATATTTATATTTATTGAATTAATCTTATTGGACAACTTGTTATTTATATGTTTTTAAATTGGGCCACGTTAATTTGTAAAAATTACTAATGAAAATGTCATTAATTATATTTATGTAGTATTGTTGTAAATGTTAAAAAAATTAATTATGGTACGAAACCGAACAGAAACGAATCGAACTGAATCGAACCGAACCCAAACGATTCCTTAATTATATTTGGACCCAACTCCAGCCCTAAAGTTCACACTAAATTTTATTTTTCAAAGGAAGTAGGTGAGTTATGTGATTGGCTTTTGATCAAAAAGCCCACAAGAGGATAATGCAGCGTTCAAAAAGCACCGGACAAACTGTAGTGGAATTTTTTGATCAAATATTGTATCTAAGTGCTAAGAAACACGTGGTTGACAAATTAAAACAAGATCAAATTTATATATATTATGTTTAATCATATCCTTTATTTGTTTTATTCGATTGTTGTCTCAAATATTAAATTTTATTTCACTAATATAAGGTTACAACAATAAATGGAGTACGAGTACGTGCAAGATTGGCATCTCCTTAGATCTAAGTTATGATTAATACTGTCGAATAACATATATATAAGAGAAATTTATGATTAATACTGTCGAATTACAATAGTTTACAATGTAGTTATATTGTATAATCAAAATTTTCAAAATGTTATTCCTAGGTACATAAGATTAGCATAACACTTCCATTTCCATTAGTCGACCCGACCTTGCAAATTTATTGAAGTCATAATTTTTTTTTTAATTATAATTAAGTATTTACTTCACTTATTTTATGTACAAGTTGTAGTATTTTTGTAATATGTACTTTTGGGTCATAAAGTACTTCATTTGACAAAATGTTCACTTGTTAGAAAAATGGCATTATAATTATGATATATTTTCATGCAATAAAGTAACTTTTTTTTTATTCAAATTTTTATTAGTATTACATTATCCTATATTAAAAATATATCACAGATAATCAAATGTTCTCATAGATCCAATGAAGTTTCCATGTTTCTAAAATGGGTCCTATTGAAGGAGTGCATAATTGCATAGATTATTAAATTTAAGAATCTAAAAATTACTTATCAGATTATTTTTAATATATAACACATGATAGAAAAAAAACTTCCTAGTAATTTTTAAGTCTTTTAGTATTTAATTGAAAAGCTACATAATACTATATTACTCTTAGAAGTAAGTTGTTTGAAGAATTTTAAGCTAAAATATATTGAGTACTAAATTAAAAATAATTTAACAATTTTTATAAATATTTCTCCTTCATAAAGTTTTATTATTCTAGTCCATAGAGCATAAATGAACGAACTAAATATTTTAAAATTTTACTTATATGTGATTGTTTATAATTGAAGTAAATGATCTCAGTGTAAAAAAACAATTGTTCATGATTGAAGTAAATGAACTCAGTGTAACAAGCTCTTGATATAAGTTAGAAAATGTGTGTTTGAAAATTTTTCTCGTTTTGGTTTGATTTAAGAATTTTCTCATAAAATGTATGTTTGAAAATGAGTTTAAAGAATAAACGAGTTTTAAAAAATCGGAGCCAGACATGACTACATTTACTTATAAATGCAAAATTTTAATTTAAGTAACAAAAATGTTATCTATTTTGAAATTAATTTACTTGTGAACGAACTCAGTGATCGTCAATTAGCCTTACATGCATAAAATCTATAAAATTTTCTCGTGTGATGAGGATGATATAAAATTTTCACGTGTGATGAGGATGATATGAAGTTAGCATGATTCGGCAAATATGATCATGCTTGGGGTCATGAAGCCTAGCCGAGTTCAAGCAGTACATTCCAACATAGCCTGTGGATGATTATTTCCAATTATTGATCTTTGAGTTTGTTGATTTACGAGTTCTTGGTTGTTGATCGTATTATAAAAAAATAAAAAAAAAATAAAAAAAAAAAAACAGGTAAAAAAGTATAAAATATGACTCAATCTTGGGTTTAAATAGCCTGAAAGTGTGAACACGCTCGCTGCAATTCTCTCTCTCTCTCTCTCAAACACACACACAGTACCTGTGTTCTTGAATTTGTGCTCCCAAAACATTTTTGCGCCGTTTTAATTGAAGAAGAATTAAGAGAACGAAGCACTTTTATAGTATATTATTTACTCTTGACGAAAATCTTGAAAAACTGCTTATTAAAGTATTACTTTTTGCTGTTTTAAGCAATGGGAATACAAGAAGAACCCAAAACTGGCAATCCCATTTCAAGAACCGACGAATTCTCTTTACTTCGTTTCAGCTGTGATTTCTGACGAAAAAAGAATGGATTTTTTCTACTCTATCAATGGGAATCCTGATAACTATTTTGGGTTCCAAGGGGTAATAAAAAATGGATCCTCATCAAGTTCGTCGTTGGTATTGGATAAAGAAAGGGGAGAGCTTGTAAGGGCTATGGTGAAGCCTGGCCAAAAAGAAGTCAATGCAGAGAAGGCATTGATAGCTTTAAGGAACCACAGCGAGGCTGAAAGGCGTAGAAGAGAAAGAATTAATGGGCATTTGAGCACTCTCAGGAGCCTCATTCCTGGCACAGACAAGGTAGTTTAAGTGTTTGATTAAATGCATGTGAGGAATATTTTACCTTTATATGCTTCTGCAGTTGTTTACTTCCACGAACCAGATATATGTAGATTACTTGGGGCATGTTTGCTGCTTGATATGGGAGAGGAGTTGATATTATAATGAACTTCTTGTTCCACTCGTGTCCACCTTACTAAGAATCGAAATAGGTAGTTTTAGTGTTTAATTAAATGCATGTGAGACAAATTTACCTTTATATGATCTTGCAATTAGTACATGAATGATTGTTAGCACGATCCACAAATATGCTGTAGATCCACACTGCAGATATACATGTAATTAGGTATATGTAGATATTGGGGCATGTTTGGTGCGTCGATATTGTAATAGGCAAGATTTTAGTGTTTAGCTCAATGCATGTGAGAAAAAAATCACCTTTATATGCTCTTGCAGTTATTAATGGTTGAATGATTGTAAGCATGATCTACAAACATACAGTAGATCCACACTGCAGATTTACTTAGATATATGTATATATACTTGATGCCATATTTGCTTCGAAATATTGGAGAGGGGTCGATATTATAATGCTTGTTTTTCTTCTTCCATTATTGTCCACCTCATAAAGCATGCCATTACTGTTGAAGCTTAGATGGTGATTTTGTATTGGGGTATTAAAGTTTTGTTCGAGTTTATTCCCATGTCAAGCCTTGTTTTTACTTCTATATTGATTCTATGTGATGTTTCTGTACTTGGGAGGGCATATATTAGTGTATTTGTGTATTTTAGCTAATAAATTTACTAATAAGATGTTATTTTTTTTTGTCCATAATCATCAATAAGTTCTTGTTGTTACCAACAAAATTTAAATGAATGCTATATTTAGCCGTGATTGTCCAAGGCTGCTGAATATTTCGAAATCCAAAACTTTTCGGTGTCAGAAGATTTCTGGGATCGGATTGCTGGTTTCTGACTTATTGAACAGATTGCAGCACTTTGAGATTCTTCACAGTTTTTAGTGATGAACCTTTAAAGATTTTCTGTAGATTATACAGAGAGGATAGCACATGCAAAATGGATATTGAAAGCACTGAAAACTGTCTTTGATAAATTGTGCTCATTTGATGGCAGTGATCAATCACTGTTGCCGTAGACTAATCCTGGCATCTAAACGGGATGCATGTTTATGCTTTACTGAATGAGTTTATTGATATTAACAGATGGACAAAGCAGTACTACTGGCTGAAGTTATCAATAAGGTAAAAGAGTTGAGAGGGAACGTCGCAGAAGCTACTAAAGGCACACTTGTGCCGACTGACATTGATGAAGTAAGAGTTGAACAACAGGCAGACGAACATGATGGAGCGTTCTTTTCCATTCGGGCATCTCTATGTTGTGATTACAGTCACGAGATTTTATCCGACTTAAGACTCACACTCGAATCTCTCCCTCTGAAGACAGTCAGGGCTGAGATTGCTACATTGGGAAGTAGAATGGTGAATGTTTTTGTAGTGACTGGATGCAACACAGAGAATGTCAAAAATAGTACAGAAGATTGCCAACCTCTCATAGATTCTGTTCGTCAGGCTCTGAAATCTGTGCTTGATAAATTTTATGCATCGGAAGAATCCACGTCAAGAAATATGGTTTCGAGAAAAAAGAGAAAAGTTTCATTTTTCAGTCCTTTGAATTCGTCTTCCTTGGGAGATTTCTGGTGAGAAGTTGTGATTCTGTTCATAGCCCGAGTCTCTTTTAAGTTTATGATACAGCAAGTTCGACTTCGCTAGCATATGTCTTAGCATACATATCTTGTATAATCGAAGGGATGTGCATGCCATGTCATATGCTTGCTTTTATGGTTCATAAGTGTTGTACTCGTTGCAAAATAATAATAATAAAAAAGAATTATGGTTCTAAATTCTAAGAATTAAACTAGTTGTACCGGCCCAATAGGGGTCGCCATGTGTCAATTGTGTAAAACTTTATGTAGAATATTAGGTAAATGCAGCATTACTCAAATTCTAATATACTTGTCTCGGAAATTCTAATTTACAAAATGTACCAACACGCACTTTCGTACCACGAAAGAGGACATGTCCGTAATCTCACAAGTATTATTCGTGTTATGGTCATACGTTTTGAAGATTGAGGACCTATGCATGAGTATTATTCTAATGCCAATTTGTGAAATTTCTATCCAAATCATTGACTTAATACCTACTCTTTGTAAAATAAATATTTTGAAGAAATTGTATCAAGACGTACTAGTTTATCTACTCATTTACCAAAGTATTTCTCTATCTTAAATAGTTTTAAATCTATACGTTATTTATTTAGAAAGTCAAATGAAATGTTGCATTTGTGGATAGAGTTCAGTATCATCACGATCCTACATTTGTTTAATCTAGTATGGTAATTTTTTATTTTTTTTTAAAAGATTTGTAACTGGAGTAATATTGTTCGGTAAAAATTAGAAGTGTACTATATCACAATTTGACAAGCAATATAGTGGATTTATGAATCAAGATGGCTATTTATCAAATGATCGGTGTACATAATCTTTTATATTATTGTTTTTATTGTGTTAGTGACAACATACCATTAAACAATTTAAAAAAACATTGTTCATATCCTCAATTTTTTGAAAACAGAAGTGATGTCAAAAACTATATAAAACAAAAAATATACATTTATCATTATTGAAAACTTATTTACTAAGGCAAATTAATATGAATGCGTGCTCAACACAATTTGGGACATTTGGCCAAATAGCCGTTTGGATAAAATGTTCGAAGAAATGGCCTTTGACCAACATTAATAAAAAAGAAAAAAAATTCAAGATATTTTAATTGGCCAAATGACAAAATTATCCTTTAGTTAATGGTAAAATATTCACTCAATTTCCCTCATTTTCGCCTATTTTCACGTCATTCTTTCTTCTTCAATTTCAATGTGAACCATTTTCTCTAAATTGAAAACTAACGTCTACTTTTTCACCTCAAGTCCTTGTACATTTCAAAATTACAACAAATTTCTTCTTCCATTTAGGTTTATTTTACACTACTTCATCCCTCTTTGTTACAAATCGGTACAGTAAAAATGTAAATTTTTTTTTTCAATTTTTTTCATTTTCAAATGTGATTTTGTGCTTCAATTGGTCAGGATTATTTATGATTTCATAGTTCATTTGTATAATTTGAGTTGAGTTTTTTTAATATTGATGAATTTTTTATACACTTGGAAATTTGAAGATAATGGGTTAATGAGGAATTCATTTATCAGCATTGTTATAAACAAAAAATTGTGTCAATAACATGATAAAGAAATTACTAATAAAACTTATCAATGAATTCCCTTTGTTGTTTTGAGATCAATCATAAATATGTGATGTAATGGATTAGTAATTTGTTTATCATATTATTTCTCCTTTAGTCGTAAATTTGAGTTTTTTTTTATGTTTATTTTGTATTCCCTGTTGCAGTAATAGCAATTATTGCAGTAGAAATTTAGATTATTGAAGTTCACTAATTTGGAGAGGGTATTTGGAGGGTGATATAAAGAAGATATGTACATGGGTGTTTGAATGTGGATTAAGGATTGAATTTTTGGAGGAAAGATTGAAAGTCATTAAAAGTGAGTAAGGTAAAAGCATTGTTACAGTATCTTCTTGCTCGAGTGAAAAATAGAGGCAAGATTTATCAATGGCAGAAAAACCCTACATCTAATCGCTTAAGCAAAGAACGGAATTAGGAAGGGCACCTCTTGTATCTTGCAGAAAATTTATTTTGAATTCCTAAACATGAAACAACGCCTCTTTTTTTGTGGGGAAACATTCCACTGCAAGGTATAGACATTAAGATTTTGATCTTTCAATACTTTCGAATTCTAAATTCTAGTTTTATATTTTGTTCTTTGTTTCTTCTGAGAGTTTTTATTTATTTGTTTGGCATTAGCTCATTAAGGATTGATTAATTTTCGGACATTTACTACAATATTATATGTGTTGGTTGAATATTCTAATGCTTCAACATTGGCAGGCCATGGTTGATGTCGGCAAAGAAGTTGGAGTTGATGCTATCTCTCTTTATTAATGTCAATAGATTTGATTCGGTCTTTTTAGATTTTAGTTTCTTTTATTCATTGTCTTTCTATTATTACCCATTTAATATGAATTACTTTAACGTATATATCAGGTGTTCATTGAATACGATTCAAGTTGATGAAGTCCTTGAAGTGTGTTGTTTGATTATGGCTAATTGGGAAAGTAATGATGAAGACATTAGGTTACGATAGTTTTGCCACTGAAGGTTGAATCGGAAGTGTAATGGATTGTTTCTTATCTTTGTTAGAAAAATATAAAATTACAAATATTCCCTGAGTTAGATTATGTAACGTAAATGTTTACAAGTGTCCACGGTTGTGATACAAGTGCCATTACAGGACTTATAAGCTTCCATGAGAACGACATAAGTCATGTTACTGAACTTATAAGCATCCATGAAAACAACACGAGTGCTGTTATTGAAATGAAAACGTTCTTGAGAACAGCACCACTGTCCTTAACGACTTATAAGAGTCCAATAT
>CAIGRO010103537.1:0-11676 GCA_903798355.1 Fraxinus baroniana | reverse complement strand
AGGTTTAGAAAAAAATGTAGATAAATTTAAGAATCAAGAAATGAAAAGGCTAGTTTGTCAGTTGTTAAAATATCAATATGCAAAAATATAAAATAAATAAGTGCAAAAACTCTAATCAGAAGAAGATATTACATAAAATATCCATTTTTTAACATAAATGTGAAACACTGAAAATTAGACAATACATTTAAACAATTAATTTGCCAAGCTCTGATGGGAAGAATACATAATCCACTTCACAAACATGTCAATCTATTCTTGACTGTTTCTTTCTACAGGTACAAGTTTAAAACAAAAACAGATTTTAATTTATACTATTGCAATTTCAGATTGATTGGAACGGACCCTTTAACTTAGAGTCCAGAAACGAACGTGACACCTGTAGAGGGCAACCAAGATGTTCCACCAATGAAATTAGCGACGGTAAATCTGGTGGCTTCTGGCCTTCCAATGACTTGAAAACCCGGCCAATTTACTCTTTCAGAAGTTCTGGCCCCGGGGCCTATGTTTTCGAATTCAGCGAAGTAGAGTGTCTTGTATGTGGAACCACCGGCTCCTGGCCACTCCACCCAACCCCGGGACGCAATCGTAGCATCTATTGTAGATTGCATAATAACTGCCCTTGAAAATTCTTTCCAGGGCCGCCCCAAGTATGCAATTTTTGCAGCAGAAAAATCTGATCCCCGACCGATCCTGCAATTTTGGACAGAGAATCCAGTGTTCTGTCCAGGGTCAGACCGGCCACTCGCTAGGATCACATCGTAGCTCCCACCACTACGTGGCTGCCGAAGAACCAAATTACAGCTCTGGAATACAGCGGCAGCATTCCCGAATATGAAGTCCACAGTACCATATATGTCACATTCGCGGTAAAATTGGCGAAGAGAAAGCGCATATAATGTGTCCTGGTAACCGGCCATGCTGCATCTGTACAGCGCGGCGTGGTCTGATGCAACTGTTAGCGCCACTGCTTGTCCTGCATTAGGCCCTGCCGTGTTCTGAAAACCAATGTCTCGTGCAATAAAGCCATCTCCACTAATTGCTGACAAATAAAGAAGAATATTACATTATCAATGACAACGCTAAAGTGGCGGCTATTATGCATGAAATGCCATAAACACACTATCCTAATCAGTTTAGGAAGTAGATAGGCGTCTTATGTTTAATACTGATGTGGTACAAATGGAGAATAATCTGGTTGCTGCTTGCAAGAATCTAGATAGGAGAAATTTACAATTTTTATGTACGAAAGGATCCGTACGTGAAAAAGATATTAGGTAAAAAGACAAGTCAATTTGTTTATCACTCTCATGCGCCAGCAGAGAGAGAGAGAGAGAGAGAGAGAGAGAGAGAGAGAGCTTACTAAATGTTGCAGAACCTCGGAGGGACGAGCCCCTGGCACTACTACTCCCTGTAATGATGGTTGAGTATTTTCCATCTCCAATTAAGGTAATTCCATCCTTGTTGGTGTTTATTTTCTCACTGTAAACTCCAGCTTTAACATGTATCACAAATCGGCTTCCTGTTGCAGCCTGAATGGCCTCGGAGATTTTTTTATAGTTCCCCGTTCCATCTTTTGCAACAACAGCATTTGCTTTTATTTCTGTACTTTGAAGCAGTTTCCTGTCACTGGCTGATACCCAATTAGGGAATATATGTTCCTCCATCAGACGCCTGCCTGAACGAGTTTTGGTTTTTGGATTTCCAGTGATTCGGTTCACCAGGGAAAGTGGATTACTGCCCAATTGTGAAAGAAGGTCCATTTTCTTGGAAATTTCAGCCATGAACACATTTGTCGGAGCATGAGCCTCTGCTTCATCCTTGCAAGTTTGTTGAAATGTCAAGGCAGCACTCAACCATGTCTGGATGTCATTTTTATGTTTTCTTGGCGATTCCTTGATTGCGTCAAATGCTTGGTTGAGTCGTTTGAGCGACATATCCATCAGCTCATGACAATAGTCTACATACAGTCATCAAAAAAGGAAAAGATAATAAAGAAGTTATATTAGTTCAAAAATCGAGAACCCCACAAGGACAGTACTATTCATGTTTTGTTTAAATAAAATGAAATTATAGCATGGGGGAAGAAAAATAAGTTAAAATAATTAATAGCTATACATACCCATAGCCATTCGGGCAAGTTGGGCTTCTTGAGAGACAAAATGGACACTGAGTTGCTCAAAGTTAGAAACAGGCAGCTTGGATTCAGAAATTGTCTTGTTAAGAAGGACAGACATGAATTCAGCTTGATTTCCATTGCCTGATTCTGTGAGCGTTTCTATACACAAGCTTGGATATCTTGTGAACCCACATTGATTTCGTATTTCCTCATCATAAGTGTTTTTGGCAGACCAGGACACACTACTCAAACTTAATATAACTAGTAGGCAAAACATTGTCCATTTTTGAGTTACCATTTGCCAAAATATAAATTAATTTAACTAGAAAATATATTCAAAGTAGTACTTTGTTGTGAGTAAAATGAGGGAAATTGCTTAGGGTTTTATAGGCAGGGGTCTTGGCCATGCATGTTGAACATTTTGTGAAATAGCTTGGATGTCAACTTCTTCGAGTTCGATAAACTATTCTTCTAATCACTTCATTGTGGATAACTAAACAATACTTTTGAATTATTTTTAATAGAAATTCCTCACAAACCCACTTTATTAATGTGAATTATCAAATTACATGACCTTATAGGACACACCACACTTCATTGTGCAAAAACTAAAAAGGCTTTAATTAGTTAAATTTTATTATCGAGAATTCCAAGTTTTAAAAATCATGAAAGCGTTGTTTCTTGAATTAAGAGAACTCAGCCAATACAAGATCAAAGAACCACCCTTACATAAAAATCCCCACATTTCAACGAGATTTTTCTTTTACGTAAGGATTTCACCACTTATTATTAAGCAGCGATCAAAATTCTGTACAAAATTAATGAAGCTGTACGAATAATATTCTTAAACCATATTATTAGTGGATCTACTCATAATCAAGTCAAGAAACGTAATAACCATGGAAGAAGACTTCCTTGGGGCCAAGAGTATAAGGGGTGCTCGAACCCTGGTCAACTTGGGCATAATCCACGGTTTACCTCCGCCAGTTACTGAGGGGCCGGTGGCTGGTGGTCCAGGAAATTAGTTTGGCTAAATTGGGATACCTGGGTACCAAAAAAAAAAAAAGAAGAAACGTACATCAAAAAGTAGCTGTTATTAGCTTTGTGTGGACCTCATGCAAGTTGCATTTGGCTGGATGGTTACATCCAATGGAATTAAAGTGACATAGTTTTAATTATTAATACGACGATCAGGGATTAATATTTTCCATTAGAAATATAGCTTAATTTCAGCAAAAATGTTTATGACGTTTGCTAAATTAAATGTGCTGTAAATTGCTCATTAATGATAATCCAATGCTTTTTTATTTTATTTTGTTAACGAATTTTGGCTACCACATTATCATAAAACAAAAGGAGATTATATCAAGTCGACATTGACTGGGGAGGCAAAGGCTGGTGCCCTTCCGAAAAAGCAACAGGATAAAGGTAGGTAGGAAGGAGTTAAAATGGATGGGGCTAAATTCATATTGGAATCTTATATATCAGTGATGTTATTCCAAAACAAGGACTAAGCACACTAGGACTAAGCACACAGCACAAAAAACAATCTTAGTTATATTTTCATTGAAAACAATAGCTTTTAGGACATCAATTTTATGAGTCTTACCAAATCATTTTTTCTTGTGGTAAGAGAAGCAGGAGAACCGTTAATTTTTTTTTTACACGAAAATTGCTAGCGCGATTGATGCAGACCAATCTTCTGGCCTCCTTTTAAGAAAATCTCCTTTTTCTATTAAAAAAAAACAAAATTTAAAACCAGAGCTGGAGTGTTTTATATATTTTGTAGGATAATGCTACTTTGCCCAAGTNCGCTTCATATTTTCAAAAGGAAGAAAAGCGAAAAGAAGTTGGTTCTTTAGAACATGCTGTAATCCCCTTTTGTAACCCAACTTGGGCAATGTAGCATGGTCCTATTTTGTATTACAATCAAAAGTTAACTTAGGCCCGGTTTGAATTCTCATTTGCTAACTTAGGCCCGGCCAGCCGCCCCCTCCAATAGGGGGGGTGCCAAATCACTTGGGCAACCCCCCTTTTGTAACCCAACTTGGGCAATGTAGCATGGTCCTATTTTGTATTACAATCAAAAGTTAACTTAGGCCCGGTTTGAAATTGATTTTGTATTACAATCAAAAGTTATTTTATATATTTAATAAATTTAAAAAAAAAAATGTATTATAGAAGAATTTGTACCATCTGACAGCATTATTTGAGAAGCAGTAAAATGGTAGGTCCCCGTTTGGTTTATATTTGAGTTTTTAATTTTGAGTTTTGAAATCAGTTTTAATTTTAAATTTTTACCTTTTTAGGGCCTGTGTTAAGATTGCAGAATACATGTTTAGTTTGTCATTCTTAAAAAATAAATATCTCAAAATAAAAAAACTAAAAAATGTGTTTGATCTGAAATTTTTAGAAATTATTATATGACATTATACTCAATTAATTTGATTATTCAGTGAATTAAAATAATTTTATGCTCATTTATTGTTTTAAGTAATATATACATTTTTTGGATTAATGCATTTTCTCAACATAAGACATTTTCATATGTGGCATTTGGAATTTCATCTTAGATTATCAATTTTGTTAATAGAAGTAGCCTAAATCCTTAGTTGTACATTATTACATATTTATTTGATGTTGAATCTACCCTAACATGCCTCGTTTGAGCAACAACAATATGTGTACTCAGATCAAATTGCTCGTTTGATTTTAATGGACTCTAATTAATTTCTTATTAAGACATAGGAAAAAGATCAACTCTACTAAGAGCAGAAGTACAATCATTTGTGTGCTGGTTAGTATTTCGATCTTTAACCTGCCTCCATATGATAGTAGCTTGTTTGAGAATATCAATTTTGAAATCGGTATACTCAATTGAATTTTAGTCAGTATGAATTGCTCATCTCAATTTAATGAATGTCGATATTTTATTACGTTTCACATGTCCATTTAAAAAAGGTAACAATATCAAGAAGAGTAGTCAAAACTCTTATGTATATTAATTAATATTTAAATCTTTTTTTGATGTGAACCTCATGAACTCGACAAATTGTCGAGTTAGCATGAATCAAAGAGTACGTAGCTGTTATTAGCTTAGTGTGGACCTCATGAACTCATGCAAGTTGCATTTCGCTGGATGGTTACATCCAATAGTATAAAGTGGCATATAAATAAATACAGTTAAATATTAATCCATTGAGATTTTTAATTATTAAAACGACGACCAGGAATTATTTTCCATTAGAAATATAGCTTTCAGCAAAAATGTTAACCTAAATTAAATGTGATAATCCAATGCTTTCTTTTCTATTTTTTATTTTATTTTGATTAATGAATTATAAAACAAAAGGAGAATCTATTGGTCCTGTTAAATCCATGAACTAATTGTTGAAATTCAAAAGCAAGGTTTCAATATTTTACTACGCATAATGATCATTCTCCAAAAGGGACATAAAAAAAAAAGAAAGTCGAGAACTCAATTGAATCATTTATCACTGGACATGAGTTTCACCTTTAAGTTTTAATTAACCCTTATAATTGATTTCTCGTCTAGTAACAAATAAATACAAAGGATTGCGCAAGAAAATTTCAAATTAAAACCTCTTTTTCTGTCTGTCAAGTCGTCATTGTCTGGGGAGGCAAAGGCTGGCCCCCTTTCGAAAAAGCAACAGGATAGAGGAAGGTAGGACAGAGTTCATGGTATGGATGAGGCTAAGTTCATTATTGGAATGTTATATTGGTTCTCATTATTTCACATGGATTGCTAATCACCGATATTTCATCATCATAATGATAAATAACATTATTATTTTAAAAGTAGATAATTTCTATGAACAATTTCAAATAAATATAGATTCGTCAAGGCTGAGTTTCAAAATTTTTATACTTCTCAACGGTACTAAGAGCTGTTTGTCAAAAATGATATTTTGCAGGATGTTTTATTTGTTCCTTCTCTCAGATGTAACTTGATTTCAATTGGACATCTGATACGTGAATTGATCTGTATTGTGACTTTTTCTCCTTATTTGTGTGTGATACAGGACCGATCTACGAAGAACCCAATTAGAGTGGGTGAGCTAGAAGATGGGGTCTACTACTTGAGGACGAGGAAAGGAGAAAAAGCACTGAAGGTGACAAGCTCAATAAGAGAGGAGCTGTGGCATAGAAGAATGGGACACCCATCGAGTCAGATTTCTAATTTTCTGCCATCCTTAGTTGGTAGTGATTTAGGTTGGAATAAGGATAGCATGGTTTATATGCTTGAATAAGGACACCCATAGAGCAAAACATTGTCGTTTGAAATTTTCTAAAAACAATAAAATGACAAAAACTGTTTTGATTTAGTTCATTGCGACATATGGGGGATCATATAGAACTGATAACTTGTATGGAGATGCCACGCGTACGTCCAACCGAACAAACTGCCACGCAAGATGAAGTGATGCAACTTGTTACGTGTGTGCCAGGATGCCAACTCATTGAGTCTCCCGTTATCATGTCATCGAACCACGAGTCCATTTTCGAAAACTATAAGGCTCCCCAACTCCTCGCGACGATGCGAAGTGCGCCTCTAAAGCGCCCAATGCGAACTTTGCGACGTGCGCGGGTCGAGACCAGGGCGCGGCGCTAGTGGTGGCTAGTTTGCTAGCCTAAGGTAGCCAAGTTATAGGTCACTTATTAAATTATAACTTATACACACATCCCACTATATAAACAAGTCTTATTTCTTGTAAACTTTTGATGTGAAATTCTTTACAATATATAAGACACTTAAAATAAGATTATCAACATATGGGTCTATATTTGAGATTTTTTCAATTCATTCAAATTAATTGTAATGGCCTTCGTCATTAACTATAANGTCTCTTTTCTTGTAAACTTTCGATGTGGGATTGTTTACCATATATAAGACACTTAAAAATGGGCTTATCAATTTATGGGCCTATATTGGAGACTTTTCCAATTTACCCAAATTAATTTCAATTGCCCACATCATTAAATATCACATTTAATGATTTAACCCAATTAAAATTCAATTAATTCCAACAGTATTTTTGGTTAGAAGTTTTTGTGTATAAGGGTGTTTTTCTTTAAATAATTGTATGTGGAATAACATTCTCAACATTATTCTCACCAATTTGACTAAAAGTAGGCAAAAATTATGAATCACATATGATATGTGGTTAAAAATAATTTTGGAGAAGAATAATTTTCAAAAAAATCATTCCAAAACAAGGACTAAGCACACAGCACAAAAAAAGAATCTTATTTAACACGGTTATATTTTCATTGAAACTGATTTTGTATTACAAGCAAAAGTTATTTTACATATTTGATAATTTTTTTAAAAAAAAAATTATTATAGAAGAATTTGTATGATCTGACAGCATTATTTGAGAAGCAGTAAAATAGTAGGTCCCGTTTGGTTTATATTTGAGTTTTTAATTTTGAGTTTTGAAATCAGTTTTAATTTATTTTTTTTTTCCTTTTTTTTAGGGCCTGTATTAAGATTGCAGAATACATGTTTAGTTTTTCATTCTAAAAAAATATTTTCTCAAAATAGAAAATTAAAAAATGTGTTTGATCCGAATTTTTAGAAAGTACTTGGACTTTCATAGATAAATTAAGACTCACATTGATAAATTTAGAAATTTCATATTTTTGTTATAGATATATATAGATAGGATCAAGATGAGTTTATTAGGAAATAACTTCTTAAATTAAAGCGCTTAAATTTGACCTTCGTATTCATAAGTAATTAGTTAGGGAACATATTGGATATTCCCTCCAACGTCTTGTTTGTGCCAAAAATTAATTGCTGCTTAGTTGATAAGTTTTGTTCCTAACCATAAGTGATTATGCTAGGAAAGCCCTCAAAAGGGAATTTGACCTTTGGTTTTTTCCTCTCCACGTCATATCATTATCCACTTCATCTGATGTTTCCCCCAAAACAAAAAAATAAAATAAAATAAATTATCCGGTTGCCATCTCTGAAATTTGGGATTCCAAAAAACATTTGGATTCATATATCCAAATAACATAAAAATTTAGCATAAATGATGAAATGGAATTATTAAAAAAAGTGTTCTTGATTATTTATAATAAGACAGTATGATAGATAATAATATATAATTTACGTTCTTTTCAAAATAATTGAAGATTAAGTTGTAATCGAATTTAATAAAAATAATTGAAGATTAAGTTGTAATCTAATTTAATAAAAGTTGTACGTGGTTTAGGATTTGATAGCTTCCAAAAACCAAACCGTTTGACTATTGAAATCAAAACCGAACGAACCTGTTTGGAAATGGTTCAATTTATGTTTCAATATTAAAAATCGCTTGAAACCAAATTGAACCGTTCTCCAACTTTTTATGAAAAAATGGTTTCCCAAAATGTATTATGGACTCTTTAGGAAAATGATGATTTATTTATGATAAGAATTTTCTTATATAAAGAATGAGTCACGGGCTTAAATTTTATTGTCAATGGTTGTAATGATTTATTGGTTTAAGCTTGTATTGTAATGTTTATGTTAAAAGGTTTTAATTTATAATGAATTTTTTTTTCTTTTGTTTGAAAATTTTTATTTAATGTGACTAAAACAGTGATTTGAAATAAAATCAAACCGCTTTCCAAACTTTTAAAATGGAATGTGTTAAAAATAATTGAAAAATTATCCACATTGGACTGTGCTCATCCATACTAGAAAGGGTGCATAGCAATTTTTTAGAACCACATAACTAATTAGCATACAAGCGATAAGTTTATTTTATTCAATTTTTCTATTCAATTGCTAAAATTATACCAGTAAGACCTACATACAATAATCCTTTTCCGCTTTTTAATCTTGTCGGGGACTTTGATAAGGTCATGGCCGTGTGGCTTGGAATGTGTCGTTTTCTTTGAAAAAGACGTTGAAAATCTTCAAAGCCCACAAATCCATCCAAGCACCCATAATAAAATTGCCAGTCGATTTCATAACAGCTTTAAACTACCAGAAAAGCCCCTGGAAAATGAAATGAGAGGAGCCTAAGGGCCGCTCTCTTTGTGTTTGAATTTTAATTTTCAGTTTTGAATTCATTTTGGATTTTGTATTTTGAGTATCCATTTTGAGATTGTTGAAAATGTGCTCTTTTTGTCATTTAGAAAAGTTATTTTCGAAAAAAAAATAAAATGAAAACGTGTTCACTTCATTTCATCACTGTCGTCTCTCTCTCCGACGCTCCCTCCAATCGCTGGCAATCTCGACGATTTGCGCTTCCAGCGATCTCCCTGCGAGCGGCACTCCATGCGACGCTGCTGTTTTCTGTGCTTCTTCGTCTTTTTTTTTTTTTTTTTTTTATTCGGTGGTTGGTTTGGGTGCGGTGGTTAGGTGCGTAGTGTGCGGTAGTGGTGTGCGATTTGCAAGTTGTGGCAATGGTGGATTTGTGGTAGTGGCGGATCTGGCAGCTGTGTTGGTGGTGGTTGGGGTGATATTGTACCGACGTTGGTGATTTTTGTGGTGGTGTGATGTAGGCGACGGTGGTTGTGGTTGCGGCAAGACGGTGGTGCGGTGCAGGTGGCGTTGGTGGTGGTTAGGGTGACGTTAAACTGAAAATACCCAAAACGCGTTTTGAAAATTTTGGTTTGGTTTTAATTGAAAACACTCAAAACGACATTTTAGTCGTTTTCGATTTTCCATATAAATTTTAAACTCGTTTTTGGAAATTCTTTTTTGAAAATAGTTAAATAAACGTGTTTTCACTGTTTTGAAAAATCGAAAAAGAAAACAGGCTGAAAACGGCTAAGAGAACAGCCCCTAATTGTCCATGCCCAGATTTACTCATACGTCGAAGCAAGCTTGCCCAGATGTATTTGGAAGATTTAATCATTTGTAGATTTTTGGCGGTTTTGTAGTATTCCCCTTATCATTGAGTTATTCATTTTAATCATTTGTAGATTTCGGCGCAATTATGCTTGCGGCACCCGACGAGAGCTCAAGCGCCCAAAACAGTGAAGTTGGCACCGGTCGAAAGCTCAAGCGGTGATGCCTAGCGCTTAAGAGTCATATTCATTCGACCCAGACCCTTTTTTCGCATTTTGAGATTTCATTCTATCTATAACCTACTTTTATGGTTTGAAACATCTCATATATATATTTAGCTCTTTATTGTATTTCACATTAAGTTAAACAAATTAAAAATACAAAATCATTGTAATTCTTTATCCATATTTTAGTGAAATCTCCATTCATCTACAAATTATTTTGTTCTAGAGTCTGTCATTTATATTGATAGTCTAAGAATAACTAACCAAGAGGGGGTGAATTGAGTTTTAAAACTTTTTCGAAAAATTAATCTAAATTTAAGCAAGTACAGACTAAATAGATTAATTCAAATAATAAGTACAAATATAAAAGCGATAAGTAAAAGGGAAAAAGAATGCAAACGATATAATTGTGGAGGTTCGATCCAAAGCAATGATCAACGTCATCTATTACCAAGCTCTCCGGCACAAGCAAAATCTTTTCACTATGTTGATTGACTTATGGTGCAATCCAACCCTTAATAACGCTTCCGATGACTTACAAACAAGGAACACCGATCCGTATACAATGTTGAGTTTTACGGGACCTCAACACGACCCACACTATTGAGATTTACGGGACCTCAATATAACTTACACGGTGACTTACAACTAGAAGCACCGATCCTTATACGATGTTGATCTTTGAGAAACTTCAACACGATCCACACTTTATCAAAGTGATTTTATAATTAAATTCCTCTCTTGATAAATAATACAAACAAATTAAGTACAAAGAGATAAATGAGAAACTTTGATGAATACGATGATTTTACAAGTTTAGTTCAATCAATTAAAGTTTCAATATGATGATGAAGAAGAATACGAAGAAGATGAATTTATGCAATGTGCAAAAATCTTCTTATAAATATATCTCTCTTTCAATTAATAATTTGTGATAAATTAAGTACTAAGAGAGAAATTAGAAATGTTGATAAATATGATACTTACAAGTTTGATTTTATCAAAATTTCAATACTAAGAAATAGAAACAATTTATGCAATATAAGTGCAAATATCTTATACAAAAATATATCTCTTTTAAAATTGATATAGATAAAATAAGTACAAAGAGAAATGAAAAACTTTGATTAGAGAAATGATTCAAGAAGTTTTTATTCAACAATAAAAGTTTTTGTTGTGAAGAAATGAATGTAAAAATGTAAGTTCTAATGTAAGTTCAAAGAAGATATTTTGCAAATATTTTTCACAAGAATCTAGATATAATGAATGCAAAGTGAAGTGGTATTTATACCAATCAAAACGCAATAGAAGTTGCCCAACCGGACGACCATCCGAACATCTGTCACTCATCCGGATGACCAACTAGTTGTTGCAGTTAGAACGCTAAAAAAACTAATCGTTGGGGATGAAGTGGATTGACATAAGTTTTTCTGTCAAATTGGACGGTCCAGTTGATCAACCGGACGTTCGGTTGACCGTTGAATTTTTAATTTTTTTTATAGAGATGTGATCTAAGTTCAAGT
>CAIGRO010103501.1:0-14843 GCA_903798355.1 Fraxinus baroniana | reverse complement strand
TATTGAAACAAATTGACATTAACTACGAAAATACCTTATTTCAATTTGAGCAATATCTTTCTCAATCTCACATGTCAGACGACGAAAAACTCCCACAAGATCTCCCCTTCAGAGAAAGTGAAAAAGTCTGCAAATTTAGTCGAAAACGAAACTCAGAAGAAGGAACCAGTTAAGAATGTGACAACAAAAACTACTGGGGCCAAAAAGGACAACGAAAATGCGAAGAAGATGAAGAGGCTGAGCCAGGTTAAAACTCCAGAGGATTCGAAGAAGAATTAATATAAATGAATGGCTATATAATGACACAAAATGGGGAAAAACATAATCCAAAGCTGAGGTGTATTCCAACTGCACGAGTTTGCCAAATTCTTCAAGGAGCAAAAAATCTATTTTTGACAGCATTAGCTTTACAAATGAAAATGAAGGAGAAGTTTGCAATGGGAGGTTGCGTGAGAAAATAGAGGAGGAGTGGGTGGTTGTGTGAGAGAATGGAGAAGCAGGAATGGTGGTGTGGAAAATTTTTACGAGTTTTAGGGAATTAAAAAAGGGGTTTTTTTTACGACAATTAGAAATGACGACACGTGTTTGCCTTTACTTTGACTCTTTTAATATGTAGTGAGTAGTGAAATGATACAGATTTGTTGTCTTGTGTGGTAGAGATGAATGAAAATGGGTGGAACAAGGACAACGTCAATTGAAATGAGAAGAGAAGTAACATATTCAAAATTGGTTCGGGAGCTAAAAAATTCGTATGTACATGGATGATCGGATGTATCCATTGTGTTGATATTCAAAGTCCATACAATGAATCTACCTTCAATAGATCTAATGTGTTAAGTACAAATTATAACCAACAATTTCTAAATTTGTAATTGATAGTTTCTTTAGTCAAAATCAAATCATTGTTGAATTGTATTAGGAGTTTATCGAGTTGTAATTAAAGTCAAAATAAAAGTTATCGAGTCATAATCAAAGTCAAAAGAGTTGGAGTCGATAGTATAGTTCGTGAAGGAGTTCAAGATATCCAAGAATATTACATATGATCAAGGTAATGTAATTAGAAGTCTAGAGAGTGTTTAAGAGTGGCATAAGTTATATTCCAAATTTTCAGTCGCAACTTGAAACGCATTTTTTACATAGAAAAATATTGGAATTTGGAAAAGTTTATTTTTAGAATAATTGTATCCCTTTGAGTTGGCTTCCCAACGCATTTTGAATCAGTTCAATCAGATATCATGAGAGAAGGTTACGATAAAAATACTGATGACTGCTTAATTGTAGTTTGCTTGACGTTCGAGCGACTTGGTTATCCGAGGAACAGTAACATTCGATTTTCAAACTGATTTTGAGTTCCTTTTCATTCTAAACAATACCCATTATAAGTATACACCATATGAGACGTTCAAAAGTGTGTTGAATCAGATTTATTTCATAGAGATCAATTCCTTAATGATCCAAAACACATATTGATTCCAAGATTCGACCACCATATATAACTTGATTTATAAATTCTTCCAAAACATATATTTTTTTTTTATCAAACCATATTGTTTAATATTAAATCACAGATCAAATCACACAAGATCTTTTGATTAAACACCAAACCACATAATCCACCAGAGAGAAATTGATATCAGGGATCGAAAGTTGTTGTAGAAGCACAAATTTAGGACGACTAAGATAAGGTATCAGGAGTCGGATCTGACGTCAGGAGCACGTTGTCCAGGAGGGCTAGGTATAAATCATGGAGTCAAAATTTGGTTCGAAAGAGCACACCTCCAGTAGGATCAATGAAGACTGCAGGAATCGAGGTTGGAAGTTCTACATGATAGACGGGTCTGAACCATAATGGAAGTTTCTTGGAAACGAGGAGTAATTCTTAAGAAACCCTATATATGACTGCAATATTGTGACGAGACAATATTGCAAGTACTTTAAGACGCTAACCTTTTGATATCTATTGAGCATGAATTTGCAAGTCAATGTTGATTTATACAACCCTCCTCTCGTATCTTAATTAAATATTATTTTTGCCTAAGTAAAGACGTTTTTCCCCAAGAAATTTGATTCTGAGCATTGTTTGTTTGTCACCATTAATATACTGTTATGTGGCCTTATCATCCTCTCTCCTCTCTCATCCGTTTCGTGTTTAAAGTCCCGAGGTACAGCTCACTCACCGCAGACCACCGCATGTTCTCTCTCTAAGTGGCGGCCACTGACCTCACTCCACCCGCTCGACGCCGAATCTATTCTCGGCCATGCTTCTTAATTCCGTTTAGTTCCCTCTTATTATCTCATAAAAAATCCGTCAATGGCTCCACAAATAGTAGTAGAATTTGGTAGAATCAATCTAATCCCGCTCTCTCTCACATCTACATGTTCTTGTCACTCTCACTGTCACCAACGGCCCGTCACTTCTAGAACTCTCAATTTGAACCGACCCGATTACCGCGGTATGAGATTTGGGTTAATATTTGATAGTAATGGCCCTCGAGGGGTTTTTAGAATTCCGCGGGGTACCTTGGTCAAACTCAAACGCGGACGGTTGATCACCGCCGTGGCCAAAGCAGAGCTGCCGGAACGAATTGACGACTTAGAAAAAATCGACGAGGTAAAATCTAATATTGCAAAATGCGATAATATTTGCCTATTCCCCCTTAATTTTTAAGATTTCGGCATTGAGCTTTTTGTGTATAGTCATTATTGTGTTCTACTTAGATGTAAATACTCTCGGAAAGAAAAAGTTATGCTAAATTTTGGAAGTTAATGAGTGATGTGGAAGATGTTTGTTTCTCTGAATTGCTGTAGAGTGGTAAAACTCAGCTGTAGTGTAAATAGGAGAAAATAAAAAGTAATGGAAATTATAGATAAATGAGGATTTCACTTTTAAATTTTTAGACATATTTCGTCTCATTGTTAACTGAAAAGTAGAATTATGCGCCCCCCCAATATGCCACACTTCTTCCATGAACTATACTACATTAAGGCGAATCAGGCTTTGACAGTATGCTTCTGGATCAGAGTGAAATAAAAAAAAAAATAGATGGCATTTTTTGAAGGTATAATTATTGTTATTCTTGTATCCATTTTGGAATTCCACATTTTTCGGCACCAATCAATTATAATCGTCAGACCATACTTGTTTGAATCAGATATGATCTGACTGTTCAGACTGCATACATTAGAGAAGCACTTCATCTGTTTGATGTGCCTAGTTACTATCTCCAATTGGTCATATCCTTTAATCACATGCATCTGATCATCACAACCACCAATTGCATCGATTTAGCTCTCTAGTTGATGGTTTGACTTCTAATGTAAGCACTTCAATTGCATGATTTGCTTCCTAAATGCCATGTTACTTTGACTTTCCACATCGCTGCTCGTGCTCACAATCTGTGACTTTCCAACATGTTAGTGCCTCAAAAATTATTAGTAGGAAAACTTAAAGGCTCCTTGGCTTCTCTGCACAATTGGTACGTGCAAAGTACAAAATGTGCTTCTAAGGAACGCAATGTGTCTTTTATGACGTTTCTGGGTGTGGGAAGAAGTAGCACTAAATTGCTAGAGAAAGGAAGACAATTGTTTATGTACAAAATATTGTTCCTCCACTTTTCTGCAAGAAACATACTCACTTAAAGAAAAAGGAGACTCATAATACAATGGTACTGGGATACTTATATGATCGCCGATATTTATTTTATTGTTTAATCATTAATGACAACATTAATCCCCTTGTGTAACATATAATTTGTACTCACTAACTCATTAATCAAGCATGTCCACTAATTAATGGCCCACCAACCTTTGATAGCTTAGAATAACTGCATAGTTACTACAGTGGATCAAGGAATGATGTTAGTGGAATACATTGACAATAAAAAGAAATATATGAAGGTTTTGAGCTTACTAGTATCATTGTTAATGCTGCTTCTTTTTTTTTTTTTTTCCTATGGATATTAAAATTCATACACATATTTGTGTGACTGTTTTACAAGACAAGGTAAAGTTATTATGTTTAATTTTAAGATTGAAAATCTGGTTCAGAATTCTATGCTACCATTGGCTCAACTAATTAGAAGTCTAGAAATTCATTTTAACCATTTGAGCTTTCTCGGGCTGTTAACTTCTAAGAATGAAAAAGATGTGTGTCATTTTTCAATATTGCAAATCTCAATGTCAGACATCAATATGTTCTGTGTGCACATTAACCTGTGAGTAACTATCTATCTTACGTACATTTACTTATGCATTTATCATCTTTTTTTTTTGTTGAATAAATTGTAATGCAAAAACATGAAATGGCAAGTACTGCATGCATTAGGATGACAACATAACTATGAAATAATTCTCGAGATAAATCAATAAAACACGGCCCAGGCGATGAATCCTTGTGCTGTTCAGAGTAAATAGTATTGTAGATTCTGTTGTTTACAGATGGATCATACATGAGTAAAATCGGCAAAATACCCTCTCTTTGATGAAAACCATTGATTGAGGATTCCTCAATGTTCATTTTACAATGTTTAAGAAGTATGATCCCCTTTAATGTTATTCAGATGAATTACAACTGGACCACTGAGATGGATATGTTGTAGGAAGTAAATGAAGGTACTCAAATATCTGTGGAGGAGAATTCAGATTCAGAACATCAATTGAAAGCGAGTCAGTTGAAGAAAAGGGTTATCTTTGGGCTTGGCATTGGAGTTTCCGCTGGAGGAGTAGTGTTGGCTGGAGGATGGGTTTTCACAATGGTTCTTGCAGTGGCAGTATTTGTTGGTGCCAGGGAATACTTTGAACTGGTCAGAAGCCGTGGAATTGCTACTGGAATGACCCCTCCTCCTCGATATGTATCACGAGTTTGCTCTGTTATCTGTGCTCTAATGCCTATACTCACACTGTAAGAGTATTTGACATTCTTTTGGTTTTTCCGTGCACTTCATTTAGTAACTTGTATGACCCCAGCTTTAGACTTTCTGCGCATGGGCTGAATGTACTGTCTTACACTAAAATTGCGGCAGTCTATGAAGCGTGGAAACGAACATGCTGACACGCCATGATGACATAGGAGACACATTGGCTAAAATAATATAAAATTATGAGCCCTTATTCTCTCCTTTAGAATATCAAAAGTTATTGTGATTAATAGAAGAAAATTACTTCGCTCTTCACTGCTACACTGTTAAATTGCTGCATGCTGGGAAGGGCACGAAATGACTAAAGCAAGAAGGAAGAAAGCTCTCTATCTGTTAATG
Source organism: Fraxinus baroniana (assembly GCA_903798355.1). NCBI lineage: Eukaryota > Viridiplantae > Streptophyta > Magnoliopsida > Lamiales > Oleaceae > Fraxinus > Fraxinus baroniana. The sequence continues at coordinate 9,588 of CAIGRO010103501.1, read as the reverse complement.
AGAGATGGAAAGTCATGAAAGAAATAGGAACTTGAATAGGGCGAGGAATTGGTCTACAATGAACTAGAAAGTGTCTTAATCTAGCTGAAATGCTGTAACTTAGACACAATTAAGATCTAGCTGAGAATAGTCTGGTAACAAGCCCATAAAATGGCTGAAATAGCCGTAAAGCAGCTCCCTTTTTTATATCTCCTATTGCCCATGACATATTTCTTTTTCTCCTCCTTCCATCTCTCTCGAGACTCCAGTCATCTCTCTTGTCTCCCTTCTGCTTTTTTTCATTTCCCTTTTTGGCCTAATTTCTGTATTTTCTCCTCTGTCGACCTTCATATCTCCTTTTGCATCTAGAAGCATTGACTTTCTCTAGAGCCAACATTGACTTAAATAATCTCGAGGATGTTATTGAGTAGGTGGAGATTGGTTTAAAAAGACGGTAGTGAGACCCGCCTCACCGTGAGACGCATGTAGTATGCCTCAAGGAGGTATTTTTGAGGCTTACGCCTCTAAATCTGAGGCACACGCCTCAAGAGTGCGCCTCATTTAAAATTTGATTTTTCAATTGTATGAAAAAAAATCAGAAAGGGTCCTTCTTAAAAAAAAATAAAAATGTCCCATTTAAAAAGGTATTTTGGGCCAAACAAAATAATAAAATGAGGTCACATTGCAATGGGTGGATGAGAAACATGATTTTATAGAAATTGAAAGCAGCAAAGAGGAAGATGATGGGAAAATTAAATTTGATGATGATTCCATTAACGATACTAGTAATAGTGATGGTATTGCAGACTATTAGACTTTTTTTTTAGTTTAAGCTGCTTCCTTTTTTTTTTTCATTGCAAATGGAGTGATTTCTAATATCTGCTTTTTTCTTTTGCTAAACATCTTCTTTCTATATCCTATTTACTATATGCTCCAACTTTTATTTTTTTGTATTTTTGTATTATTTTATAATTCTTTTACTTAGATTTTTTGTTTTTTGTAAGGCTTACGCCTCGCCTCATAAAGAAAAATCGTCTTAGTAATTAGTTTCGTCTTTTTAAACTTTGCGTGGAGTTAGTAATAGGTACTCCTAATCATTTTCAACAATAGGTAATGCACAAGAGGTTAATGTAATAACTTGATTCATTACCCGAATGTTGCAGCTAGTTTGAAATATGATATTTCCCATTGTTGGTCTATTTCAATTTTCTATTGGCCATTGTGTCTTTATCGTTTTGGTCTTTTCCATATTTTTCCATCACTGCTTCCCTCAAGTGGCAAATGGTGTGAATGCAGCTGGTTTCATTTGTATTCTATTCTTTTATTCTGCAATTTAGCGAAACACTTTAATAATTAGCATTTTCCTAATTTTATATTTCAACATTTACCAAATGATGCTTGTTGTGTTGTCAACGTGTTTGGGTTGTGTCTCCCAATGTGTTGGAAATTCAAATATAATATAAAAAGGGACATCCCATGTGGCGTGTCATATAGCCCTTGTTTGAAACCCATTAAAGTGATGAAAAGTTTTTGATTTGTGTGTAATATTATTTTATTAGGAGAATGTGTGGTTGAAATGAAAAATTAGAATGAGAATGAGAATGAGAAAGAGAAAGAGAAAGAGAAATTAATGGGTGTCAAACAGAGGCATAATGTTTCCATGTGTCCGAGGCACGTCTGGTCGATACTTCTCAAACACCAGCACTCCATTCTGTTCTTCTAGTAGTTGTCATTTGGACACAACTTTCAGCATGATTAAGATTGATTTCCTTCCTAAATCTGCATTTATTCATGTTAAAAGATAGTAATTGAATTTTCCGGCTGTGTCCATACAAATTTTTGATTTAACGTGAATAATCAATATAGGGGCATTAAGATATATGAATGCTTGAGATCTTGGTGGGGGGTGGGGTTGGAGGGAGGTTAACGACCTTAGCTGGAAGAAGACAAAAGTTTCTACAAGTCTCATGAGATTTCACGAATGGAGTAAATCTGCACTTATCTTTCGAGTTTTCATCATGAATATAGGTTTGCTTCGCACATTTCAGAGTTGCTATTGGGTCCTACATCCATTCTCAAGAAGAATTTAGAATCAATTGCATTATACATTTTGATGTGTTTCCTTAACTTTATTGAATTATGTTTATTTTATTTTTTTCTGGTGGAGGTGGAGGTGCTCTTCAGCTCCATCTCTTTTACTTTTCTTCCTCAGATGGCCTTTTAGAGTTTCTATTTATATTTTAATCTCAGTTGTTGGTATATGGGGATGTTTCTACTTTCCAAGTTGAATGATCTGGAATTTAGCAAACATATCTTGTGATATTTTCTCCTTCCTTGAATGATCTGGAATTTAGCAAACATATTTATTTATGTATTCTGTAATTCTAAAATGTATACTAGTTCGTAAGGAAGGCTTTTGACATGGTGGTTGTTGCTAAAAGCTTAATAAAAATGACATGCTGTAGGTGCTGAGACTTTATCAAGTGTCTATCTCTGATGTGTAAGTGTTTACAGCACAGTAATACACATGATAACCTGTTTACAGCACAGTAATGCATGTGATAACCTGTTTATGTGTTGTGTTATTGCAATAAAGTTATGGAGAAGGTTTGTTATGATGTCGAAGGGGCTGTTTCTTAGTGCTTTTGATATGAAAATTCTCCAAGTTTAGAGGTATTGGAAAGGACAAGGATGACAGTATAGTATAGGCAAGGGAAAGTTTAATGCATGCACTTGCTTTTTATTTGAATGAGAAGAAATTTGAGGATATTTTTTTGGCTCGTTTTCTTTCCAATAATTCGTTATGGGATTGAATGCTTATCTAGTCTTATCAAGAGGCTAATGCTTCAGGCATCCCTTTGTGAAACAACTTAAATGGATGTAGCCCAAACGATCTTTTCATTCATGTCCCCTTTCTTCACTTTTCCTCTTTTTGAAAATTTTATCAGTTCTCTCATGTCCTTTTCTTCTTGGAAAAATAATTTTTCAATGTCGATGGAGCAAGATAAAAATAGGAAAAGTACACGGCACTACTTATAAAATTGCGGAGAAAATTTTGTTAAATAAAAAACTTAGAAGTGGGCATTTATGTAAAAATATATAGCATCGTTACAGTATCTGACTAGAGTTCTTGAGCATTTCTCTTTATTGAAATTTCCACTTGTCAAATACGAGTGAAATAACTATTATGGACTTCTCTGTGAATTTAGTAGAATATCTGAACTGTTAGTTGAAAAGTTCCAATGGAAGATTTAAATTCCTTGTCCACTAGTTTCCTTTTCTTTTAATAGAACATATTATGGTAAGTCTTTATATGACAATTTACAGTTAGTATTCACAGGGCAGATTATGGTAGGTAGTTATAACTGTCCTTTTATGGTTGTTTGTAACCCTATGAATGGGCCAAATCGCTATGTAATTCAAAGAAAAAGAAGACTGACAATTATCTATTCCTCTTTGTATTTTGTCTCAGTAACTTTTACTGTAAAGTTTCTAACAGTTTCTGTAGCTGATTTGTGGTGGTTGTCATTATGTTAGATACTTCGGGAATATTGACGTATCTGTGACATCTGCGGCTTTTGTCGTTGCCATGGCCCTGCTTCTGCAAAGGGGGAATCCTCGTTTCGCTCAACTCAGTAGTACCATGTTTGGACTATTTTACTGTGGGTACCTTCCTTGTTTCTGGGTTAAGCTGCGATGTGGTTTAGCAGCTCCTGCACTAAATACCCGTAAGTATCCTTTTTTTTTTCTTTTTTTAAGGTACTTATTGTAGATTTAGCCTGTCTTTGTTATTTGCACTTTCTAGCTGATAACTTTTTCATTTTATGGCCAGGTGTCCTTGCACATCAAGGATGTATCTCATTTTAATTTGTTTAATTAAGCCTGGTGCTTTTACTAGCTTATCCTATTTGATCTGTGTAAGTTAATTGTGCTGGGAAGGAGTCTGTAAATGGTAATTATCAATCCCAGGGATTTAGAAAAAGAAAAACTACGTATCAAATGGCAAAAAATTGTTATTAGACTATATTTATGTTTGATGTTCATGCCACAGCCAACACTTGCTTTTTCTGCTGTTACACAAAGTGCCAGAGGTCGTGGAATTGTGTTTGGAGTTTAGACTTAATCATTGGGTAAATATTTTGACAAATTGTGGAGAAGTACTTTTGAAATGAAAATACCTGTCTTGAGAGGACTACAGGACAGTTTTCAAAAACAGAAAAGAAAAAGGATCAAAATGGGGAAGGAAAAAAATTGTAGTCACGGAAAAGTTTAAGAATTACACTGACATACACATGGATCAGAATATCTAGCTCAGCTCAACTTTCATCTTGATGAAACATGGTCCTATACACAATCTGCAGTATTGTTTTCTTTCTACAGTTCACTTGCTCAAATTGACATTATGTTTGAGAAAAGTTTGCCTGATTTTGTTGATCCATTCTGGAAAATGAGTCTTTGGGACTAACATTGAGGAAGAATAGAGAATGTAAGTGTTGTTCTAAAGCTTGGTAGTTTATGCTCTGTTCCAATTGGTTCTGGAAGGAGAAAGGTAATGCAGTGTTCTGTGTTAGTACAATATTATGATGTATATTTCATGAAGCATCTAGTTGGTCATAGTACTGTTGGTTGCTTACATATCTTCTTGATAATGGCGATCTTCAGAGTAATAGATAATGCTAGTCTTCAGAACGCTTCCCCAAAATAAAGATATCGATGAAATCAGTGGTTAACTCTGTGGCACCATATGGATAGTTTCTATCTCATTGAAAAAGTAAGGAACAAAAAAATGGAAGTAAATGAAAATAAGAGCAAGAGAAACTCCTAGACCTATGCAGTACTATTTCAAATGCTAATCAGAACTCTTGAAGCATGTTTTCAGTTTGTTACGACTTACGACTCAACTCATTGCTGTGTAGATAGTGCATGATTCTATTAAATTCTGCTTGAAATTTTGATTACTGTTTTGTTCAAGAATACAAGCCTAAAGCATTTGGTGCTTAGAAGTAACCTAATGATGCAATGCTTATGTTAGACACAAGTGAAATATTTTGACTCAAAGCATGATTAATGAAATTCTGGTGAAGTATGTCTAATCTAAAATTTTGAATCTTCATAACCGCCTGAAAAGACAGGCCTTAAATCAGAAATTCTCTATTTCTATGAGAACTCCATATTTAGTCATTTAGGTTTTCTGTAGATCGGCACATGGTGAAATTTGTTGTTTTATATTTCAATATTAGAAATATCTGCAAAAACTTAAATTGGTGTTGCCGCCAGTACATTGGTTAAGTTCTGATGGGAGTCTATGTTTGGCAGGTGTGGTAGCATCTTGGCCTGTTCTTCTTGGTGGCCGAACTCAGTGGACAGTGGGTCTTGTGGCAACCTTGATTTCAGTTAGCAGTATTATTGCAGCAGATACATGGGCTTTTATTTGGGGAAAGGTAGTTTCCATAAATTTTTTTCTCCTATACTGTTAGTTTTTCATCATTCATCTCTTAAGGAAAAACAGTGAAAAACTGAATTTGACCAGCCAGAATCAATGCCACATTTAATAGGAGAAAAGTTTTAAGGCATTGTTCTTTCCCCTCAAAGATACAAGGGAAAATTCTAGTTTCACAGTAGTGTTTATCTGCTTCTTCAACCTGACTTGTGTAAATATCTAATGAACGCTTTTCTCTCTTTGACTTGTTGGTCATGAGCAAAAATTTCGGAACCCAATCATATTTAATTCTAATTTGTACCCCATGATGTTCAGCCTTCATTTCATATCTATATTGTCTTGGTTTATAAATATCAATATGAAGTGTAGGCTATCTATTTCAGTTACTTTTGTACTTCTTAATGGCAATTAACTTCTGTAACTTACTTATTTCATGTTTCAACCCGTGTTTGTGATCATATAACAAATCTAGATGACAATTTTGTGGATATATGAGCTCTCATACGAATTCAAGTGCAGGCTTTTGGTCGGACACCTCTGACCAGTATTAGCCCAAAAAAGACGTGGGAGGGAGCTCTTGCTGGACTAGGTGGTTGTATAGCGACCTCTATTATATTGGCGAAGACCCTAAGCTGGCCTACATCTGTCCTGAGGTACATAGTTTTATTTACGTGTTTTCACGTCACAGTCCAGCATTCCATCTGGGTTTCCTTTTCTTCTTCTGTTCCTAATTCAAGTTACATTGTTCATTTTAGAAGAATGAAATAATAATGTGTTTCTAGCTGTTAAATTTGAAAAAATCTTCTTTGGAAGCTTCCATTTGCATCAATTTATATAGTTCTCTTGGATGGTTGGCAGTGCTGTAGCATTTGGGTTTCTGAACTACTTTGGGTCTCTTTTTGGTGACCTGACCGAATCCATGATCAAGCGTGATGCGGGGGTCAAAGATTCAGGATCCCTCATACCCGGGCATGGTAATGTCTACATATCTTAATCATTTTTTAAGTGTCATGTAGCCTAGCAGGCTTGAACCCTGTTCTTACCTGGGTCAAGTTGCAGGTTTCTCCCCTTATCCTAGGTCACATGCCTACACTTACCCTGATCGGTCACAATTTCCTTTTTGACTATTTTGGAATGGCAATATCCAATAGAACATATGATGACTCAAATTACCTAGGATTGGAGTAAAGAACACCCAGCTGAGATTCACTAATTGTTCATCAACACCACACTTATGTAGTATTCCGCTTTCTAGACCTATATGACATGACTATGTGCTCATGCTTGGTCCACTTTATAAAAGGAATTAATCAAACATTAGTAGTTTTACCAAAATAATTTATATACACTATCCAGTAATAAACCTAACATATAAACAATTTGGATCTGTACACTGGATTCTAATTAGATGGTCCATATTCGGTTTGAGATGGTTCTGCAATTGTCATTTTGTTTAATGATCGCAGAGGACTCGATTCATGTAGGAGTATATACTAAGGGACGATATATCTTTTTGTGTGAAGTTTTAATATTCAGACTTGGATCTATTCTAATGATAACTCACAAAGCAGGTGGGATTCTAGATAGGGTCGACAGCTATATCTTTACAGGGGCACTGGCGTACTCTTTTGTAAAAATCTTTCTGCCACTGTATGGAGTTTGATGAATTATACTTCACTTGCTGCAAAGAGAGAATGTCTCGTTATCTCCTCCTTATATCTTGTTTGGGGGGACTAAAGTATACTTCATGCTCACATCTTGGAGCTGGATTCTTGTAAATCAGATCGGGAACTGACGTCTCATTGAAGCTCCACCAGGTCTGATTCCTCTTATATGAGAAACACTTAATTTGACAATCCTGTGTGATTGTCGGGAGGCTATGAATGGGACTTTTGATCCTGTGGATGTCTACGGATAGGGCAATCGTTGCCTGTGGATAATGTTGCTTGGCATGTAAAACCCTTGTAGGAGTGACAAAGGAACGTTATATTTACTTTTGAGCACTTAAATTGATCAATAAAATGCTGAATTCCATTCCTTCACTTTTTCAGAAAATGCCTTAGGCAGTGTATCTTTTGAGCACACATGTTCACGTTTCCATTTGGTATAGTCTAGGATTACCTTAGGGTAAAAATAAAATAAGGAATGCTCAAATGTGGTCAGTCATATATTTGAAATTGGTTGAAAATTAAGCTTGCCGTCAAGTCTGTATGAACTGAATGTACAGTTGATTGATTCCTTGAAAGAGTAAAGGCGTGCACTCGACCATGGATTGTGCTTTATCCATTAGGGACTCATCATTTTAGATCTGTCATGTCCAACTCTTGGAAGGTGGCAGCAGCTAGTAGTCCTAGCAGTCCATGTAGGTTGCCAAATTTTTCCCGAAGCGGCCCATCGCGTTTGAGGCATGGCCTGACCCATCACAAGCCATGCTGTGAGTTGGCCCTCCTACACAGTCGAGTTGTATCTGCAAAGTGCAATGCACCTTCATTTTATAAATTCAATAGAAGTTATAAAAACCGTGTCAATGCCATGCTGTGCCCCGAATCAATGGGTCATGCCGGCCAAGGTGTGTGGGTGACTAAGTGGCTTGATGTGGGACACCTGGCACGACCCAATTTACAGCTCTAATTCCCATAATGTGTATGTCTTCACCATGATGATTATTGTAACGATGCTTGTCTTAATTATAATCATTGTCTTTAGTAAAGAAAATGTTTGAAGCCTCAAAAATCATCTCATCCTAATCGTCAGGACACGGTTTTATCATTTGTCTTTTTGACTTGTAATATCATAGTTGATAGAGATATCTACTAGAAACATGTCAACCCACCCCCATTAGGTTTTGGAACTAAAAAGTAATATAAATTGAATTTTTTAATATTATTCAGTACTATCTAATTTGGTGTATCATTGTCATTGTGGGGGCGATCCATTGATGTTCCATATGAAAATAAATTTGTCATTTCTTGACATGGGAGGCCAAAATTAGTGATTTCAAATAAATTATGGGTCTAACCCATTATATCACTAAAAGCTAAACATGGACACGACATCTCTAAACAAGAGGTTTACAAAGACCTCTGCTTTCACATGCATTTGTCTCTTTAACCTCTCTACTACCAACCCACATGTCTGCGACTTTACATTTATATTGTCAGTTATTTATTAATACCACTTGGTTCATTTTTGTTAACAACTTGAATTGAAGCTATGAGATACGTTGAAATTTTGATGAATTTGCAATTATGGGATGGGCAAATAGTTGATACTTTGGGTTGACGTTGACGAGATGAGACATTGAGAAGATAAGAAAGTTGAGATAGAAAAGGAAGCAACGCCAATCCACCATGCAAATGAGGGTCCCTACCATAAAATACAAGAATGAGTGCTTACTTTTTCATGTTTTGTTATATTTTATTATGTGGAAGAAAAGAATGCGTTGTTTTAAAGCCAAAGAGGAAACATGGATTGGTGAAATTACAAGTAAACTAATAAAGATGAAATATAATGGGCCCCACTACCCAAGCATAAATTCAAAAGGTTTTTCCCTAATGACAATTATTACTTTTTTTTTTTTCTTTGTAGCTCACGCACTCTAATGTACATCACATCCCCTTTTTTGCCCTTTACCTTTTGTTACTTTTATAGCCTATTTGCCTTGGATGCTTTTACCTTGATTTTCCAATTGAGTTTTGCGACATTATCCGGGCTACACGGGTCCTCTTAACGTCGGCTGGCCCCCCATGATACGTGGAACGGAGATAAATGAGCCCCTGAGAGCCCATTTATCTCCCGCTAAAGCAGAATAATCCTTTCGATTATCCACTGTTCTTGTTTTTCTAGTTTGTTTTCAAATTTTCGTAAAGCCATTTTGAAACTTTTTGTTTCTTGTTTGTTTTGATTAAATTAATGCTCATATATGAGAATAGGTTGGTATACTTCCTCTAGGGCTGGAAAAATTAATGTAAATTTGAACAAAGGCGTGAAGAAGCTGGAAAATATGATTATGATATCTGAATGTTCTTTTTACCCAAATCCCTCATTCCCAGGAGGCTTCTCCATCACAAAAGTGCTCCACTTTCGAATTCCTCAATGAAAAGTTGCTTATCATTATACTTTCCGTGGAAGGACTTACTTTTAAGAAGTTGCCAAAAAAAAAAAAAAAA
>CAIGRO010103466.1:0-11601 GCA_903798355.1 Fraxinus baroniana | reverse complement strand
GAGAAGAATATGTTGGCAATTTTTTATAGTTTTTTGTTTTACGGGCCGGCCCGGCTCAGGCCGCCTCCTCAAAACAAGGCTTGGCCCCAACGGCGAAACTTTTTTGCCATCCCTAGGGTCGGACGGATAATTCTCCGTCCCGAATCTTTTTTTAAATTGTTATTTTTTTTTTTATTTACATCGTATATTAAAAAATAATTAATTAAACAAACAGTATTTTTTATTCCCGTCGTGCCCCACCCCAAACGAAATGGGGATGGTAATGCCCGTCCAGTGCGTCCAAAAAAATAAAATAAAAAAATAAAAAAATCAACGAACGACGTCGTTTCCATATAATGATGAAATTAGGGCTTTATCGCCCTTCCCCTTTTGAACTCGTTCCAACTTTCTGAAATAATCATCTCCTTTTATTAGGCATATCTCCTCAGTGTGCTTCCTCCTCCGTGCGTTTTTGAACTAATTATTATGAGAATTTTGTTAATATGATGCTCCTTTATCACGTATTTTATACTTTGATTTTGTGTTAATTTGCATGGGATCAATGATATCTATCTAAGATTCCCAGCAAGGAGCTTAATATTACTTTCTACCTTCCTGAGATGCAATTATCATTTTTGATTCCTCCTATTTGGTACATTAGCATCAATGGCAATTCTGTGTTTTAATTGAAATGTTATCCTCCGACTTTAGTTGTTTGAGATTTGTAATTCGGAGAACTTTTTACTTATATTGTATTCTTCTTCATAAAGCAAAGTCATTCTTTTACTTATATTGTATCCATGATGTTTACTAAAAACACACTATCTACTTGTACTTTCCTTTTGCAAGATTGATGATGTGAAAATTTCTTATATTCGAATTATACTCCTTTCTTATTCTTATTTCGGGCTCGCTGATCTTTTTATGTTGATCGGTTTTCTGAAATGCTAAAATTTGTCATCAAACTTGCAGTGTGTGACTTTTTTATAATGCCCGTCATTCCTTGTTTTAGTTATACATGTGAATTACTGCATCTTAAAAATGTAGCTGTTCATTAAGTGCAAAACTTGTAATGTTATTAATTGCCAATCAACTCTGTACCTTTTTTGAAACATATAACTCAAGATTTGTTTTTACTTTTATCGTCTGTCCTTTGTTCTCATAATTCATCTTTCAGCAGCAATTGTACATGTTGTTTAATTCCCCTGGTTATGGACAGAGAAAATGTGGGATCTGAAGTAAATGATGTCTGTTGCTGACCCCATCATGGCTGGTGCTTCATCATATTTGTTTATGTCTGGTGCCTAAAATAAGTGAAAGGTTTATGCTGAATTTGCAAAATGAAGAACTTTAGCTACTTTTTGGAGTGGATTCAAAGTGCTGACTATGTGAAGTTAAAGTGTCGGGCTATCCCACTGGTTGAGATGGCATTTGCTTTTGTTTGGAGAGCGAGCAGTCTTATAGTTTATGTTCTGATATATTAGGATAATAATGCATCTAGCAGAATTCTCTTATGCAGAAAGTTGAATGAACTTTGAACCAGCTAGTTTCTGAGTTTTGATCGTGCGACTGCGAAGGTGCCACTCGAGATTATAAAAAACTAAATTTGGAGAAGGAACTCATAACATGCAACAATTTAATGGATTTGAGTGCAAAGCCACATGACAGGAATAGGAAAAAAAAATTGTAATTTCAAATTGGCAATCTGTGAATGTAATATTCTGAACCTAACGATAACTTGTTTTGAAAGAAATATATACCTGTGTTTTTATCCAACATTACTCAATTATTGCACTGAATTGGTGCACAATATTTTCCATCTGATAGTTCGATTGTTGTTTTTGCTTGCACCAGTAATGGATTGACATAGTTATAATTTTATGATATGACGATTTTTGAGTCCTTTGACAGTTGACACTACAGTTCTGGGACCATGAAAGAGTTACCCAGGAATGATCAAGATTTACCTTTTGTTTTAAATTAAACATCTAATGTACCAACAACATGTTGCTCGCAGAACCAATAAAAATTATGAGAAAGTTTATGGGAAATCGAAAGGTTTTACGAGAAAGATGAAGATCTTTAGAATCTTGAATGTCTGTCTTGGTAAATTAGCATTCCATCTCTAATGCAATTGACTCTACAGGGAATTGAGGATGTGATTGGTTTTGATGTATTTTAATGGACCAAAACTTGTACCAGTTAATAAAGGAGCTCCTCAACTTCAAGTCTTTTAATCTTCTCTAATCCATCTGCCACGAGGGCAATATTTCGTCGATGATAATAAGTTATGAGATCATAAAAGTTTTATTAGATCATCATTAAGATAATGATGGAACTATATAACTATTATCCTTCCGACTGTCAAAAACAAAGAGAAACTGTCAAAAGATATCATCAGTAATGAATATAAGATTATTATACAACTTATATAACCAGAACTCAGTAAAACAATTATACCACTAACAAAAGAATAAGTGATAAGAGAAAATTTTCTAATATTTGCAAAAAATCGAAATCATTTACTGATTTCTAGTCTAGATGATCTATTACAAAACTCTCATCCTAATGCTATGCTTGATCATCTGTTACAAAAATTGAAGTGTCATCCTTAGCCTTCCAACGTGTACTGCATAGAGCACAACCTCAACCCTCTGTTGCGTGCCTCCTGAGTACTGTAAATTCCAATCTTGCCTCGTGAGCATCCCATCTAAGCCCAACTTCATCGTTCTCCATGAGTTTCCTCCTTTTCACAAAATGTTGCATCCAATTATTCTTCAATACAAAACTGCCAGTCTTCCATTTTGTAAGTTTCAACATGTGCCCTGTACTTGTATCAACATCGTAAACAATAACACGAATTCCCTCATTATTCTGGCAAAACTCAGATGGATTGTCTATGAAGAAAGGTGCAATATGACTCATCACTTCGTTTCTTCCCATCAAGAGTCTTGAGGAACCATCTACATCACTTTTTTTCAAGACTTTCCTGATTGTCCAATAATTAGGATCCACAGGTTGAAACTGAACCTGTTGTATTATTTCAGCATTTATTATTGCCTGATCCTCATCTTGAACCTGAACATCTTCAATTATTTCAGCTCCCATTGCTATTGGATCCTCATGTTGAACTACCTGAACCTGTTCAATTATTTCAGCCACCATTGTTATTGGATCCTCATGTTGAACTACCCGAACCTGTTGAATTATTTGAGCCCCCATTATTATTGGATCCTCCTCATGTTGAACTACCTGAACCTGTTGAATTATTTCAGCCCCCATTATTATTGGATCCTCATGTTGAACCTCAGCCTGTTGAACTATTTCAGACCTCATTATCCTTCTTCTCATAATAATACTATCTAGTCCTACTTTTTCTACAACTCGAGAAGATGAACTACTTTTTCTTATATTGTTCTCACTATAATTAGAAGATTCTGCCGCGTTCCTTTCCGGCGCCATCATCCTTCTTCTCTTCAAAATTGGACTCCCTAGTCTGAGTTCAAGGTCAATTGAAGTTTCATCTGAGTTGGATTCTTCAACTCGAGAAGATGCACCACTTTTTGTAGTATGGTTCTCACTAGACAAATAATCAGAAGATTCAGCCGCGTTCCTTTCCGGCACCATTATCCTTCTTCCCCTCATAATTGGACTCCATAGGCTGAGTTCAAGGTCAATTGAATTTTCATCTGAGTTGGATTCTTCAACTCGAGATGATTCTCCGCTGTTCATACTAGACAAATAATCACGGAATTCAATCGCCTTTCCTTCGTGACTAGTTTCCGAACAATCTTTTTGATTTATTTCAAGATTAAGTTCTTTTAACCTGTCATCTTCTTCCTTGTTGTCAAAAGGGGCAATCGAAACACCGAAAATCTTGAATGTTCCAGCAGAGGAAGAAGACGGACGGGGATCAGGAGAAAAATCATCCCCGCCTGGAAGATTGACAGCATTGGGAAGCATATCGGAATTGCGTGAAAAAATTCAAAGCTTTTTTTTCTGAAAATTGTATGAATGACCATGTATATCGAGTGTGTTTATATAATTAAATTATATGTTCCTAAATCCCCCTCAAACTAGAATTTTGAATTTCACAAGGACTTGTTACTTCGTTTCAACTGGGATTCGAAGATTTTCTTATCCAGGAAATTCTCACGAACCTTGAATGCAAAGCTTCTGTTTTACCATCAAAATTAGGTGCTTTTGTAGTGTTTATGGTATATTTCCTTGTATGAAAACTTTAGATTTGTAGTTCAATTAGTCAGATTTTGTGGTGCTCTTTATTTATTTATATATTTTTTCCATCCTTAAAGTTAGGGATATCGATAATGAAAAATTCATTAGTAATTTTGTAAATGAAATATAAAAATTTGAGAATGTGCCTAAAAACAAGTATTAAAAAGCTCGTGCGTAGGCTCGAAGCTTGGGATAAACGCCTCGCTTCGAGCCTAACTTTTATTTTTTTTCCCAATTTCTGAACGGTTGAATTTTTCTTTCCTCTCTTTCGTCTTCCCTATGTGCACTTTTTTTATTTTTTTTCTTTTTTAAAAAAAGTCTTTATTTGACTTTAGCTTATTAATTTTTTTATTTTTAAAAAACTTTTTATTTTGACTTTAATTTCGAGTTTTTTAAGTTTTATCTCTACAAAAGTTAAAAATAATTTTATTTATACAGTTGAATAAGATTTAAGTTATAGTGCTATCTACGTTATGTAATTATGATTTTGAAACTCGTTATTTTGCTGTGAACTCCAAAAATATGTATGAAAATCCTATAAATCGATATTAAGTATGACTTGTCTAGTTGAAAATTGATACCATAAGAAATATTCTAATTTTTGCATTTCTAAAACTTGAAAATTGTATAATTGTATGAGTTATTAAGTAAATATAGTATTTTATAATTGGCTTAATAGTATAAAACGTCCATACGTTTGACACTTCTTGTGGAAACGTCCATACGATTCATTTTTTCACATTTTTGTCCTTATTTCAACATTTCTTTGCGGAAAACGGGCTTAATAGCACAAAACGTCCCTACATTTGACACTTCTTGTGGAAAATGTCCACACGTTTCTTTTTTTACATTTTCGTCCTTATTTTAACGTTTCATTACGGAAAACATCATTTTCACCTTTTTTTAACCAAAAATTACTAATATACCATTCTATTTAAATAAACAAAAAATAAAGAAAAAATTTAAATCTTACTCCTGAACTTTTTTAAAAGTGCAAATGAGTCCAAATAAATATAATTTTGCTCTCTAATTTTGGGGCGGTTTTTGCCGCTCTAGCCGCCGTTTAGGAGCCAAATTTCGGCCACCTAAACTACCGGAAAATGTTACTAGTGGAAAGCATTTAACCTCCTCTTCAATTCCATACCAATATATCCCTATAACACCAAGTATTTCGATCGGTACAAAGTTTCAAAGTTTGCTGCCCGAAAATCTGAAAAACGCCAATTTCTTCACTACCGGCCGGATCTCATCACTGACCAACCCCTCACCTCTGGACGACCCCACTTATGCAATCAATTGTAACCAAACACCAAATTTAGATGCTGAATTTAACCCAGAACTTCTCCATGTCGCAATGCACACGACATCGCCCAAAAGAGAATTCAGTTTTCGGCACCATCTGGACAAATGGAGGTTGCGGACCACATGGGCTAAGTTCGCCTTCATCTGGCGCACCTAGCCCACCCTTGGGTCTCCCCCAACTTGACTTCAATCGACCGAAATTTGAATCTAAACTGCTCCTAGGCGCGAAATCGCGACAGCACGACCTTATTTATGCCAATTCAGGTGCCGTCCGGCTAAATCAAGGTGGTGGACCACCTGGGCTAGTCCCCTCTCAACTTGGCGCACCTGACTCTGACCCACCATGGGTCATGTCCAATTTTGCTTTGAACGTGATGAATTGGTGGCTGCAATTATGGCATTGTGCAAAAAATGGTTATTTTTTATATTTTAATAATTTGTTTGGACTCATTTACACTTTTTTAAAAAGTTGTTCTTGATTTTTCTTCTCTTTTTTTTTTGTTTTATTCAATTAGAAGGGTATATTGGTCATTTTTTTATTTTAAAAAAATGGTGAAAATGAAGTTTTCCACAATGAAACGTTACGTATAAATGTTTTCACAAGAAGTGTCAAACGTAGAGACGTTTTGTGCTATTAAGCATGTTTTCCACAAAAAAACATTGAAATAAGGACGAAAGTGCGAAAAATGACACGTATGGACGTTTTCCACAAGAAGTGTCAAACGTATAAAAATTTTGTACTATTAAGCTTTTTATAATTTTAAATGTTTTATATGTATTATTTCAATTATTAAATGAATTTTAAAATGATTAAAAATTTAAACAATATCAAAAGTAAGAAAACTCTTTTTTACACCTAGGCACGTAAAATTTGAAGGTTCGTTTTCTCGTCTGGTCACACCTTATATTTTTCAAAACATTGCTAAAGATAGATTAAATGTTCACATGTAGGTCGAACAATAGTTACTGTAATATTAATAAAGTTTTGTATTTGCCCATAAGCATCATTTATTTTTTCAAGAATATCAGTGGTGCTAAATGACCAGCCAAGGTGTGTGAAAACTTGTCTCAATAATGTGTTTTTGCTTCGAAATATCCCTTGAAACTTGCTTAAAGATCAAATAGACCCTTATACATCATTTTATTCAATTAGGACCCAAGGTATACGGTTGTACCATATGTACATTATCATTTACAGATTAATTTATATACACATGACACGGTAAAATAGGATTTAAGTAAAAATAAATAAAATTCAACCAAATTAAAAATAAAATAAAATAAAAACTACATACTCTCTTTTTGACACATCTGTAAAACTTTATATAACTTTGTATGTACAAATAGTATTATTCTAAGACGTAAGGCCATTTCTTAGATCATTGTTTTGTGTGGAAAGTTGTGTGAAAGAAAAGTACCATACTAAATATTTTCACGAAATCAGCAATTCTATTAAACGAGTTCACAAATAAGTTCAAAACTTTCGTCAACAATTTGTGGTGTACGATAATCCGTCGACAAACAGATGAATGCCATGTTGAAAATTGAGACGGACTTCCCCTCCGCTACTCGGAAGTTAGAACTTGATCTTATAACGCCGGCGTCACAAGCCTATCTATATGTTTCATGTAATCTAATATAGATATGCAAATTTCGTGTTTGTACAAGATTATCAGTTATTCATCTCCTCTTTTTTCCTTTTTTTCTCTAGGATGGGGTGTCGTTCATCTTCTTCAACCATCAAAGCATAAGACAATTTGTACATCACATAATTAAGAGTAATCAATGTGAAAAACAAAGGAATTGCAACCAGAAAATGAGAAAAAAAAGAAAAAGCATGCAAACAAGGCACAAGTCAGTGGAACTGTGGAACACATCTTAGGACTAAATTTCAATACAGACAAATTATTCAGGTTCCAACATAGCTAGCCTCTGAACCCGAACCCCGTGGCAACTGATGCAGTACACTTGTCGGTGACGAATTGGATGTTGACGATCTTAACGCCTCAGCAAGGGGTCCGCCCATTGGAGCCACCTGATTAGTCCCCCATGGTGCACCCCAATTCAATTGAAGCCTCTCTCTCTCGCCGTTAACTTGACGCTCAGAGTCATCTGCGCCGTCTCCAGTACTGAGTTTCAATGAAAAATCTGATGATGGGTTTCCAGTCCCCATCGAAATTGACAAGTTGGTGGCTGAAGCCATGGAGCTGGTTGCATTGTCTGTTTCTTGAAGTGATCTAGGCCAATCATCAAAGAAATGGCGAAGGGTTCGACCACTAGGTTCGCCATTGTTTTGGACTTCAAATGGACCCTTCGTCTCAATTATAGATTCTGAAGGCCTACTGTCGTCATCGACCCAAATTAGGCAAAGATATGTTATGTACAGTCTTTAATCCCTATTTACTAGAAACCAAGAAAATGAAGATCTCATGCTCCTTAAACTTGCCCGATAGTAATATGCCTCTAGCCCTTTATACAAGGCCCTTAGATCAAATTATTCTTGATCCGAATTAAGATTTTTACCAAAAAAAAAAGAGAATGAATCTGAAATGTTTGGTAGAAAATTGAATGGGGGACCTATGCAATGTATGTGGTGTATTATGCTCCAATACAAATAAGAAAACAAGTGGTTGGGGCGAGTTGTGCAATAAATGACCTTGTGCATTGTCCAAACTCAAAAATATCAAAATAGGGTCCCACAGAGATACTGAAAATCTAAAGTGAATTCATATAGGGGACCTCAATCCAACAAAGACAAAAGAGTACTGGGGAATGCTGTTTGAGAATATCAAACCATTTTGATGGCAAAGATCATTGAATCAAGTTAACAATCAAGTTCTTCCTTTTGGGGAACATATAATTGCTATCAGAAATATAATCAGACTCCTTCAAACCCCACAGAATAAAGTTTAAAAAATCCAACTTGAAATACAAGATTTTGCCCCTTCTATTGCAGTCAATAAACTAATTAGTTCTTGATGACATAATGTTTATGGATCTTAATTTCATAGCATAATGAGTTAGTTTACTTCTTTTCTTGATTATAGACTACAAGCAAGTTTCAAATAGAACAAAGCTTATATACCTTTGATTAAAGTGAAGAAGATCCATGGAAGGTGAAGGCCCGGAAAGAGAAAAAGGTATGGTGCCACCGCCACGGCCACCACCTATTGCTTCCCTAGCAACAGTGTTGGTCGTCTTAAGGACTTCTCCAATACCATTGCTGCCGGCTTTGCCGCCATAAGGAGTAGAGGTGGACGTGGGGATTTCCACAGGCTTTCTTGAACGGTTGCGACCGCGGTGGACATGACGCTCGCAGTACTTCTGCCCGGTAACTACATCCCTCGAGCACCGCCATTTCTTGCCGTCGGTCCTCCGGCATCTGCCTGGCTCCGGATCCATGGCCCCTTTTCCCCAGTATCCAGATTGCAGCACTGATCCACCATAGATGTACACAGTTAGGCACAATATAGCAAATGAAAGTTCTTTATAGCAAAGCTAATTAATTAACCCAATCTTAAGGATGCTAAACTGTATAAATGTTTCGAATATGCAATTTCGCATATTCCAAGGACTAGATGCCAAGCAACATTCTTGAAAAACTCGATTTGATTTTATCAAGAAACTTGCTTGGCTGGTGAAAAAATGTACCATCAGGAAATATGTGTCTTGTACTAGATATGAGAAAAGAAATATTGTGCGGTCGACGCCTTATTGCAAGGGATTGAGTCCTAAAGTAACAAATAAATCAGAAACGCACACAAAAAACCGCAGATTTATAATAGTTCATCATCAACTAGAAAGCTAAGTCGAAAAATGATTTCCCTGCGTGAGATTAGAGTGATCTAAGGCCCTTCAAAGAGGGCACTTAAAAATCTACAGTGACCAAAGACAAATATGGTGTATGGTATCTTAAGCTCTTTCAGTGCTATCAAGTACTAGTGCATTCAAAGAAAGAATAAGCTGGAGTGAGGAAAAAAAAAAGCACTAAAAACTTACAACCTGGCTGATAATGGGGATAGTAGGGATGAAGAGGGTGGTGAGAGAGGTAATATGGAGAAGGAGAATTGATGAGACTTTTCTTAACAAGATGGAGGAGTTCAGATGGAACAGCAGCACCAGCTATCATATGTTTGAAGATCAACGCCTGCAGTTCAAGTTCTTGCCACTGGGCCAAGCTGAAGTAACTCCCCATCCCTGACAATATCCCACAACAAAAAAGAAAGAAAAAGATCGTAAGCGAAACTTGTAAGCTAAAAAACCCCCCAGAAACTTAACTTTCCATAGCAGCAAGCTGTAAACATTCTGAAGACACTGTCACGCACACATGGATGAGAGAGAGAGAGAGAGAGAGAATAATACAGGGAGCTTTGTTGGCAGAGGGTGTGGTTGAATCAGAAGAGTAGGCTGACAGGTTGCTGGTGGGATTAGGTACGAACAACGGGAGTGCAGGACCAGGTGGTTGCTGTGGATGAGAGTCAGGAAGAAGTCTTGGTAGCTTTGCAGAAGGTATTTGTTGTTTTTCTTCTTCTGACTCATGCTGGTCTCTCCATTTCTTCAGATTGAAGTCCATCGAAAAAGGAATTAGATATACACACGGGGTTTGTTTAGTTTAGTAAACTTTATTTGGTGTGTTATATGTAAGAGAAACTTTGTAAAAGCTTTTGCAGGGGACTTGTGTGGACCCTTTATATCTTTTGTTTTGGTTCATTAAATTTCAATGCAAGTGGAGAAGAATTTTATGGCACTTGAGACAAGACAGTTGAGGGAAAAAATAAGTTAAAAATAAAAATAAGAAAGTAAAAGCACAGAGACGTGGGTGAGGGCTTAGGGATAGTCTGCAGACTGTGTCTGTCTGTGCAGCTTTGGAAACAGAACAAAAGATAGTATCAGTCATGACTCATAAGTAGGGCTTCAAGAAAGATAAAAATATTATTTTACAGTGTATAATATCGAAATGCAAATGCATTTTCACTGCAAATCAAGAATTGAGACCGAGAGAGAGAGAGAGAGAGCTGAAAATGTAAATCCCATTTCAGGCCAAGTCAGTCAGTCTTGTCTATGTTGGTCAATTGCATTGAAATGAAGTTCAGACCTCATATTCCAAATTCTATCCTTTTTGTCATTTCCTGTTCAATTTATGCGTTCAAATTCGAAAAATCAAAAATCTCTTAAGCATAGGGAATGGTTCACAGGATTCTTATGGTAGTTTAGCTGGCTGCACTTAATTGACAATCCATTTTCTTCTCTTTTCCATAATCCAATGAATTTCTGTCATGTTCTTTGTAAGCAAAATTTGTTAAACTTTTCTGTAATAAAATAACAAAATGTGTGTATTCTGTGATGTTTCTAGCAAAATAATTTCTGTAAACGTAGACTTTCTCATTTAGCATTCACTTTGATATAATGGGTGATCAAATGACCACATGACAGCCCTTCATGTGGTCATCCATTATGTCAAAGCCCTGTGTTAACATAGCAAAACTCTTCAAATAGGCTGCCGTATGCATGAACAATAATTTTGACTGACTATAATACAGAAGAATGATAGAGAAAATGGTAAAATGCCCTAGATTATTTTATTCTTGGGCCCCACCCCTCTTGTGAGAGGTTGTCATCCATTGTTGTAACTCAAATATTGTACATGTAGCATTTCTTTAACTACTTATCTGAATAATACTTAGCCATGTTTGATAATTATTGTGTCAAAACTCTTTAATTTTCAACTTTGAAATTCTCGAACCACACATAATTCGGAAAATCACAATTAAATAAGAAGGTCCAGGCTATGGTTAACACGTGGAGATGGTCTTACACAGTTGTATTTTTAATTAAAAAGTCATTTGTTAATAAATAAAGTTTATTTGTAGTAATTATTTACATTTACCAAGATATTCGAGTAACGTGAAATTGTTTCTCTAGGTGTTATTCTCAGACAAGATAAAGGCCATCTCTTGCCTAGGGTCGTGTAAATTATATATTTTCCAGCCTTCCCCATGTTATGACATGATAATCGCGAGGTTTCCATCCCTACTTTATGGTCAAATCTCCTGTATTTTTTTCATGTTTACTGCTCATTTTTTT
>CAIGRO010103437.1:0-12191 GCA_903798355.1 Fraxinus baroniana | reverse complement strand
AAATCTTCGCCAGTAAATACACCCCCTTTTGGGACTTTATCTCAAGAGGTCTATTCCTTACACAATCGTCTGATCCCTTTTTAATTGTTAGCGAACTTAACTAACGCGGAATGCCAAGTTGAGGGAAGTAAGCTCTCAACCACAATTGAACGAACCAGAGAGGCCCACTGCCAGTGGGAGATGCATTATTCTTCAGTTGGAATTGAAGTGAGACCATACCTCTATAAAGGGCGGCTAAAAGGAAAGAACATAAATTTAAAGATCTGACTCGAGCTAATTCATGAGACAAAGGCAGATAACTCATAGAGTGTTTCAAACTGGGAACACAAATGACATATTTACAGAGTTAGACCTGAAGAAAGGCAACACGCTCAGCATGGCTAGGCTCAGAGACGGAAGCACTATAAAGGCCCTGCATACTTGAGTAGAATTCAGTAACCTTCTTGTCAAATTTTGGGGCGACACCAGAAATTAAGATACCAGGAAAGATAGTGTCGTCCAGAGTCTGAAGATTTAGTAAAGCGCCAACATCCATCAGAGTAATGGACATGGGACTAAGAGGGAAAATAAAAGTGTTGTATTCAGAAGACCAAAAACTCAGCGCGATTGGAAAAAGC
The DNA here is from genome assembly GCA_903798355.1 of Fraxinus baroniana. Classification (NCBI taxonomy): domain Eukaryota; kingdom Viridiplantae; phylum Streptophyta; class Magnoliopsida; order Lamiales; family Oleaceae; genus Fraxinus; species Fraxinus baroniana. The sequence continues at coordinate 11,574 of CAIGRO010103437.1, read as the reverse complement.
ACTGGGTCATACGTTGGGGGGGGGAAGGGTAATTTCCAATAAATCTAGAATCCTAGCACGTTCAAAAATTAATTTGGTGGGATCATGATCCACAATACGTACATGTCATCTACGAAAGCTAGAATCAGTTTTGGACCAAGTGCGAATACCTTTGTCGCGGATTGGCTTCAAAGGCAAAGAATGCAAGAAATGTAGGTCTTGAGACAGGGGAACAATTGGCCTGCCGCCGTCCGTCCAACAGCCTCAACATCATTAAACGATGGACCCAAGTAGAACTCATTAAGGTTAGCATTGGCCTGTGAAAGGAACGATGGATTCACGTACGGCTTCGTAAGAAGGGCTTGGAAATCTTCGAAACTAAAAGTGTCATCAGAATGAGTTTGTGAAGTCGCCATCGAATGCAGAGTGCAAGTCGTTTTTGGAGTTTGGTTGAGAAATGCAGCAAAGCAGTAAGAAGATAGATTGTGAAATGGCAAGGAAGAAACACAAAATATAGCAACGTGATTCAAGAGCAATGAAATGGCATGTCCATTGGACTTATAAGGGTTTGTAACGTTGCACTTCTTCAGGTAATAGAAGTATGTGATGATTGGAATTCTTGAGAATTTCAAATGTTGTGGAAAAAATAAAAAGTGAATATGACAAAAATTAATAATTGATATTAATTTTACCATATTGGGTGGTAATTGTTGACACCCTAAAAATGCAGACCCAGATTAAATGTCCAAGGTGAGAAGCCCAATTGGAGAGTCCAAAATAAAGGCCTATGAAAAATTATTGATAAAGGTAATAGAAGCCCAGGAACAAGAAGACGTCATCGCCCAAACTTACAAAATGCCCAGAGGCTGAACGAATGAAGGGCCATGTGATCGCCCAGAGCGACGGTCTTATTATCGCCCAAACCTTTGAGTTGCCCAGGGTGGGGCACATCTAAGGCATTATGGTCATCCAATCCAGAAGTTATTAGACAAATTCGACATGCCCCACGATTTAAGGATAGACAGTTAAAAGATAAGAGTAATGGTAACGGTCATGAGATAACTTCTCCCCCAACAAGTCGATCATTATGGAAGAAGTGGATAAGTTACAAAGTGATTGAGCAGTTCCGAACAGTTTCATCACTCAGAAGTCACTAAAGGAATATAAAAGAAAATAAAGACATAGAAGAAAGGACCCCTAATAAAAAATCTCTCAATAGAGAATGTGTAATTTTAATTTCTTAGTTTAACTTTAAAATCCTTCTTTCAGTACTCGTGTGCTTGCGCCCCTTGAAGGCATTTTGTCTATTTTCAATTGTAAATCTTCGTCTGTAAATACACCCATTTTTGGGACTTTGTTTCAAGAGGTCTGTTCCTTACACAATCGTCTGATCCCTTTTTAATTGTTAGCGAACTAAAACAACGCGAAACACATCGAACTGCTCCAACTTGATAGAATGTATTGCCATTGTAAACTTAGAATATTATATAAAGATTGTTCGAACTATTTCTCAATGATCAGGGCTAAGAAGCAGATGAAGTTGGAGAAAATCACTAACTTTAAGATGAGGAATCTTGGCTCCAAGGTACGTTACAAATATTGTTTTTCCTAAGGCGGTATTTGTCCCATAATGCCCATGATGCAAATGGGAAGGTAAAGATACTTGTAGGATACAATGTAACTCAAAAAATTTGCATTATAACTAACAAAAACAATTCAAACACTAAGGAGATAAGAAGTCAAACTTGAGAGACTTGTATTCTACATTTTCGTATTTATAGAAAGAAAGGAACTTTGGAAACTTGAAGGGAGAGTTGGGCAGAAAAGTTTTAGGAATAAGACTCAGAGGATTCTTCACTTTTCATGTATGTAATTCAAAAGACGTTGAATTTATTTATAGATTTCACTTACAAATCTTAAAAAAAGTTGCAACCTCCATTTGACAAATTTATAAATTAACTTATTAAGAGAAATAAAAGTGAATCCTACAAAATGTATGGATAGTAATGAGTAGTAGTTATTATGAACAATAATGTTGCTCATCCAGGCCCAAAAACAGGAAACAATGAGGTAGGGTGATGTGTAGGGAAATGATTGTATGTTGTGTTTATTTTATTTTTTTCCAAACTGTCCAATTCGACGCTAACACATGTTCTCCCTGGATTTAAGCCTGAATTTGAGCTTGTTCATGAACAATAATGCTTAATTTTGAATGTGTGTTTAAAATTAATGTTTAATTTTGACTGAATTTATAAATCAACTTATAAATTGTGTCCAAAAGAAGGTTTAGTTTATGTGTCATGCTACATTTTTCGAAGATCAGTTGAATCTCCTAAGAAGATCAGTTGCATATTTCTTTTGTGAAACATAAATTCCATCTTCAACTTGCTTCACTTATAGGCCAAGAAAATAACGCAAAAGACCCAAATCTAACATTTCAAATTTATTCTTCATACACACTTTAAATTCAACAATAAGAGAAGAAGATGAACCCATATAAATTATGTCATCAACATAAAGACAAACAAGTAGAAGATCATTTTTACCATGTCTCTTTAAATAAAATGTCGGCTCACTTTTGCTTCTTTCAAATCCATTTTGATGAAAGTAAAGTAAGAATCTATCTTACTGTACCAAGCTTGCGGAGATTGCTTTAGACCATAGAGGGCTTTCTTCAATATATAGACTTTATCTTCCTTCCCTTGAATGATGAAGCCTTCTGGTTGAGAGACATAATCTTCTTCATCCAACTCTCCATTTAAAAATGCAGACTTGACATCGAATTGAAAAATATGCCAGCTCAATTGTGCTACCAAGGCTAAAGTGGTTCTCATTGTTTCAAATCGAGCAACAGGAGAAAATGTGTCATCGTAATCAATACCTTGTTGTTGGGAATACCCCTTCGCCATAAGCTGAGCTTTGTGCTTTTCTATTTTTCCATTTGAATGGTACTTTGTTCTGTAAGCCCATTTTACTCCAATAGCATTTTTACCTTCAGGTAGGTCTACCAATTCCCATGTCTCATTTTTCTTAATTGCCTCAAGCTCTTCTTTCATTGCGCTACACCATTCTTTTTATTTACTGCTTCTTTAAAGCTAGTAGGATCAGAAATGAACAAGGCTTGAGTTGTCTCATAAATTTCCCTTAATGACTTGAATTTTCTTGGAGGAGTCTTCTCTGACGAAGCTTGTATGGAAGATGAACTGCTATTACTTGAATTTGAAGGAACTATGCTTGGTGAACTCAAAGGAGTTGGAACTACTTCCCTAGTTGGTGAAGGTTCACTTGTTGGTACTTTGATATGAATGGCTTCATTATTCTCATCGCAACTTCATTGTTGCCTTGCCAATTCCAGCTTGCTTCTTCGTCAAATACAAAATTCTTGCTGATAATTACTTTGCCACTAACGGGATTATATAGCCATATGTTTTAGATTGAGAACAATAACAAATAAAAACACATTTTGTAGATTTTCGTTGAGTTTACTACGATTATGTGAATCTATTAAAGTACATGCAATACAACCAAAAAAATTTAAGTGAAGGTCTTGTACCATTGCAAGCTTCATATGGAGTTTTGGTTCAATACAGCTTTTGTTGGAGATAAATTTAACAAGTAGACTACAGTAGCAACAACCTCTGCCCAAAATTGGTTTGAAATTCCCTTAGCCTTTAGCAAGCTTCTTGCCATCTCAACAACCGTCTCACATGGGACTCATCACAATCTGAGAGAATGTCAACAAAAGTGTCAAATCTTTTTCTGGCAAAATGGTTTAATTGAAATAATGAATGTTTTGATTGGTATCGGGTTCCATTCTGTCCATTAAGTGCATGTTTGACATCCATTATTTTATTTTATGGTTTATATTGACATTGAAAAATTTAAGGACTAGATTCAAGCCAATTTAAAGATCGAACACGAATTTACTAAGGGATTAATCAAATGATCGTAAGATGGTAATACAATAATCTATGTTCTAATTATATGAGATATTTGAAATACAAGAGAAATGTGAGAAGTCCATAAACTTCCCCAGAATTCGTGTCCCCCTTTCCCCATCGCTTCCTTAGCTTTATATAGGAGAAGTATGCATGCATATATTACCCTTGTCTTGTCAATCCTGATGTCGAACTGAATAAGTACATACGTTGGCGGAACATGACTGGTGGCCGAGCTCAAACCTGTCAAAATAATTAAAAGTTCCGGTACAAGTGGTCCCAGCAATTAATGCATCACTTAGGAAAACAAGCTAGGATCTTTGATTGGAGGAGAAAGTGGGCGCTGACATGAGATCTTTACACATGCTCAAGTTTGACTGGTAGCTTATATATTCTGTTAGTAATTCTCAATCACTATTCACTATTTCTCCTTGAAGGACTACACAAGCTTCCTAAGTAAGCCATTGGAGATCCGAACTGAACTCACACTCCGAGCTCGCATTGTTGTCTCTCCATTGAGTATGCAAATTCGAACTAAGCGACCTCGGAGGTCGGTGTCAATAGTTATCCCCCAGGTCAGGTCTTACTTAGGTGAGGGACTGACCTTTTTGAAATATCATGGCACAACTTCCAATTTCAGTAATAATTATCCCTCATAAATGTCAGAGATGCGTGTCGTCTTATGAGCTGTGAGGCACCTTTCTTTTTCTAGAAGCATTAATTGACAGCCGTTAATTATTTAATTTATATTCCAACGGTTTAGATCTCGTCTTTTGACATTCCTTTACCTTCAAAGTACCTTTTCACTTTTCACTTTTTATTCTTTAGCATTCCAAACTTCCAAGATTTTTGCTCCACTAATTTTTGGCCTTTTTGTTCTCACTAAGTAAGGTCGGTGTCCAGGTATTCTTTTTCTAATTAGAATACCTCTTTTTTTACGTGTTTATTTTTCTCCACTTTGCTTATATGAGTTCGGACGAATCTCGTGTGAAGTAATGGGGAAATCAACATGAAGAAGCTGCACCATCTTCGTCCACCCAATCCTTTAGTCCCTCTTCTGCTAGTTCGGACTGCCAGGAAGTGTTTTCCCTTATCCCTATCGCTTCTTTTTATCCTTCATCCCCGCCTCCTAACCTTACTTCGAACTCACCTAGAAGTATGGAACATAGATGTAAGATGAGAGAGGAGAGGGCACAAAGGAAAAGTAGTAGTGGGGACCGAACTTGGGGACGGATTCTTTTAGGTCGGTAATCACCGTAGATTCTTTTACAGCGATTAGGGTTCAATATAACATACCCCCTTCTGTAGAATTAGTAATCCCTTATTCTTCTGATCGAGCTAATATTCCCCCAACGGGATGTGTTGCCCTTATTACCGTCATTCTTCGGGCTGGTCTGAGACTTCATTTCCCCAAAATTATCCGCTCGTTTTTCTCTTCTTGGGGAATAGCCCTTACCCAGCTGTGCCCAAATGGGTAGAGGACTCTAGTTGCGACCTTAATTTTATGGAAACAATTAGGTCATCCTAAACTAGACGTATCCCAGTTCAATTCTCTCTTTTCTTTTAAGGAAGATAAGAAAAATACGGGGTGGTGGTACACTAATGTTAGGCCTAAAACAGGCGGTCCCCTAGTATTAGATACCCCTTTATCGATTAAGGGACAGAAAGAAGAATTTTTTATGTTTTGGGGGATTGGCAATTCTATTCTGACGAGGTGGATAGGGAGGCTATAGTTCCTACCCTTTATCATTCTTTTTGTAAATAACAACTTGTCATGCCTTCGTACTTTTACTATTTGATAGAGGTCTGATTTCCCTTTTCTTTTATTTTGCAGTTTACCGATCTTGTCACCTGAGTTCGACCATTCAAAAATGAGCTGACTCTATCCGATCTTTTTTCGACAGAGAGATCTTGCAAATTTGTGATCTCCAACGACAATTTGTTCCAAGCATGACTACTTCGAGCTCTGCCTCCAAGTCCTGCATTAAGTGGACCTGCTGCCATAGCTCTCGCTCCTCCTCGTGAGTTAGCTCAACATCTTTATTGCTTTTATCCATTTCAATTAGATGTTAATACTTCTTTTCTTTTATATTTAGATAACAACCAATCATGCTGAACCTTCGTGCTGCTAGAGCAGCTGAAGCTGCTAAGAGGAAAAGAGAGGAAGTTGCGGACAAAGAACAAAATCGACCTGAGTGACGGAATCCAAACCTGAGGTCGAGCTTCCCCTACAATGACGACGCTCAACAGAACCTCTTGCTACACCATCTCCCATTATTCTTCCAAGCTCGCCCATTCCTTCGGCGATCCTCATTATTACTGCAGCCTCTTTGTCTAAATCTCAGGAGAGATGTCCTAACCTTCAAAGACCTGATATTGAGAGCTTAGCAGGGCGTTGACCTGAAATTTTTTTGGACTTCCTTCGAGTTCCTTCCCCAGCAAGGGATTCAGTCGCTGCCTTCCCCTCACCTCTCAGAGAGTCTGCCGTCCTCATGACAAGGAGTTGGAATGACAAGGAATAGAGTTTTCTGGCAAAGATGCTCGTGGGAGAAAGTGTTGTGTCAGCTCTGCTTCATTGTCACCGAGCTATTCTTCAACTGACTTCAGTAGCTGATTCAAGGAGCGAGCCAACAAACTTTTTGTCGAAGTCGAGGCGGAGATGGCGGCCTTTATTGAGGAGAGGAGGGGTTATGAGGATCTGTCAACAAGATGGGGAAGAACTTAATGCCAGCCTTACTACCGAGCATAAGTTAATGGATGACAACAAGGCCCTGCAAATCTGGGGTGAAAAGACGAATGCCAGAGTTGAAAACGAGAAGAAACAGGCTGACGAAGCGATAGCTCAGCCAGTGGCTATTAAAAAAGAGGCTGACCTAAAGGTCTCCAAGGCAGTGGAGGAATGGAGGGCCTCCCCAGAGTTTGATACGATAGCTCAAGAGGCTTACGTCCTTGGTATAGGTGAGATAATCCAGTTTATCAACCAAAAAAAACTGGACTGGGATACTAAATTTCTGGTGGATGCACAGGAGGAGCAGGAGAAAGAGGTTGAGCATATGTTGAAGGCAATTGAGGCCCAAAAAGCTCCAGAGGAAAATGTCACTTTCCCATATCCTCCTATTTCCTAATTTCTCCATATGTATTTTTGCTAGTTTCTTTCAAAACTTTTGTGATGTCTTTGCCTCATTATGAATGAAAAGTTTGAACTTTTGCCATTTCCTTTCAAACCTTGCTAGTTTCAATGATCATTTAAAAGATAATCTTTACGAACTAACTTGTTTGGCCTAAGCATCTTTATGACATTAAAAGCTTTTATGACACGTACTAGCTGAAGTCATTAATTACACTAAGTGTTGCAACACTTACAGCCTTAGTTCGACCTGCTTTATGAGCAGGGCTTTGTTAATTTCTTGCAGGATTTGCACTAAATATTGCAGCACTTACAACCTTAGTTCAGCCTGCTTCATGAGTAGGGCTTTATTAATTCCTTGTAGGAATTGCACTAAGTGTTGAAACACTTACAACCTTAGTTCGGCCTGCTTCATGAGCAGAGTTTTGTTAATTCCTTATAGGAATTGTACTAAATGTTGCAGTACTTACAACCTTAGTTCGACTTGCTTCATGAGTAGGGCTTTGTTAATTTCTTGTAGGAATTGCACTAAGTGTTGCAGCACTTACAACCTTAATTCAGCCTGCTTCATGAGTAGGACTTTGTTAATTACTTGTAGGAATTGTACTAAGTATTACAGCACTTACAACCTTAGTTCGGCCTGCTTCATGAGCATAGCTTTGTTAATTCCTTTTTAGATCCTTGTTACAAATAACATCATCAATGAAACATATTTTCTTATTCATGAACAACCACAAAACACAACCTCTTATTGGTAATATTTCTTAAGGTGTTCCGCGTTCCAGGGATGCAACAAGGGTCGTCCTTCTATGTCTTCTAATTTATAGGCCCCTTTAAATAGTATCTTGCTTACTTTATATGAACCTTCCCAGTTCGGTCCCAAAGACCCAATGTTCAACTCTCTTGTAGCCAAAAAGACCTTCCTTAGTACGAGATCGCCAACCTCAAATTTTCATTCCTTCACATTTTGATTATAATACCTCGCATTGCGTTACTTGTAGACAGCATTTCTGATTTCAACAACATTTCTTTTCTCTTCTATCGAGTCCAGTTCCCCTCGTAACGCTTGATCATTTCTATCCTCTTGATACATTGAAGTTCTGATTGAAGGGATTTCAATCTCAAGCGAGATAACTGTTTCTATTCCAAAAGCTAAGGAGAAGGGAGTTTCTCCAGTACTACTTCTAGTAGTGGTGCGATAAGACCATAGCACACTGGGGAGCTCCTCTACCCATCCTCCCTTAGGAATATCAAGTTTTACTTTTAGCGTATGCTTGATGATCTTATTAATAGCTTCAACTTGGTCGTTGGCTTGAGGGTGATTTGGTGTAGAGAAATTTTCTATATTCCAGCTCCATGTAAAAGTTCGCAAAGCGAGTGTTATCGAGTTGTTTTCTATTATCTGTCACAATGGAATGAGGTATCCCAAATCGACACACGATCGACTTCCATATGAACTCAATGGTCTTATGCTCGGTTATTTTGGCCAATGGTTTAGCTTCAACCCACTTGGTGAAATAATCGACTGCCACAAGTGCAAACTTCGTACCACCTTTTTCCCTAGGCATGGGACCGATTAGATTGACCCCCTATTTTGAGAAAGGCCATAGAGCCATTACATAGTTCAGCTCTCCGGGTGGGAGTTTAATGTTTGGAACAAATCGCTGACACTTGTCGCACTTTTTGGCAAATTCCAATGCGTCTTTTTTCATAATTGGCCAGAAGTATCCTTGACCTATAATCTTATAAACCAACGACTGCCCCCCAGCATAATTCCTACATATGCCTTCATGCATTTTTTCCATTGTACGTAGCTCTTCCTCTTCATTCAAGCATTGGAGTAAGGGTATGGAATACCCTTGCTTATACAAGATATCGTTAATCAAAGTGTAGCGAGCTGACCTTATTCGCAGTTTCCTTGCCATAATAGGATCTTCACAGCATATGTCTGTTTGTAGATATAAGATGATATCATCCATCCATGTTGGTTTGAGATCAGTTACTATATGAATGCTTCCAGATTTGTGAATGGCTGAGTAGCGGATCTTCCCTATTGGTTTGCTATCAAATCTCTCAATTCCTTCACTTGTTGCTAGTCGAGCTAAGACATCAGCATGCCCATTTTGAGTTCATGGAACTCTTTCAACTTGGACACTTCCAAACTTCTGTAGCTTTTTCTTGACGAGCAGAAGATATTTGTTCATCCTTTCTTCTTTTCCCTGGTAGACTTCATTGACCTGATTTACTACTAGCTGCGAAACACTGTATGTGATCAAGTTGTCAATTTTCATTTCACTTGCCATCTTTAGACCAGCTATAAGGGCCTCATATTCGGCCTTGTTGTTAGAGGCGTTGAAATCGAATGGTAGTGCTTCGTAAAACAATTGCCGATTCGGACTTATCAACACAACTTCAGCTCGTACTCATTCGTCTATGGAGGACCCAAGAACAAAAAGTTTCCAAGGCAAGAGATGAGATGATTCTTCTGTTGAATCCGAGCTGAACTCAACAATAAAATCGGCAAGTGCTTGGGCTTTTATGGAGACGCACAGCTTGTACTTTATGTCAAATTGACCAAGCTCAACTGACCAATTCACTATTCTTCCTGAAGTGTCAGGTTTCTGCAATGTTTGCCTTTGTGGATAATTTGTTAAGGTTTCAATGGGATGTTACAGGAAGTAAGGCCTTAGTTTCCGAGCTGCTATGATTACGGCATAAGCTAGCTTCTCCATCAGGGAATAACGGATCTCAGCATCATGTAAAGCCTTACTAACATAGTAAACAGGATGCTACACTCTTTCTTCTTCCCTAGTTAGTACGGCGCTAACAGCATGTTCTAAAACTGCTAGGTAGAGCATCAATGTTTCCCATATCTTTGGTTCAGACGGTACATGTGGTTGTGCCAGATGCAACTTCAGCTGGTCAAAGGCGAACTGACACTCCGATGTCCATTCAAATTGTTTTCCACCTCTTAATGTATCGAAGAAGGTCTGCACTTATCTGTTAATTTAGAAATGAAGCGGCTAAAAACAGCTATTCGGCCTGTTAAACTTTGAACTTCCTTAGGCCTAGCTTGAGGACGCATTTCAATAATGACCCTAATTTTTTATGGATTAGCCTCTATCCCCCTACGGTTTACCATGTATCCCAAGAATTTTCCTGAACCTATACCAAAAGAACATTTATGGGAATTCAACTTCATCCCGTATGTCCTCAGAATCTCGAACATTTCGGTAAGATGTTGCATATGGTTCCGTGCATCCGTGTTTTTGACTAACATGTCATCTACATATACCTCCATGGTTTTTCTAATTTGCTTAGCGAACATAGAATTAACTAAGCGTTGATAGGTTGCCCCAGTATTCTTGAGGTCGAATGACATTACTTTGTAATGGTACAGACCTCTGTCAGTAATAAAGGCTGTATATTCTTGGTCTGGTTCATACATGGACATCTGGTTGTAACCTGAGTACGCGTCCATGAAACTGAGCAACTCATGTCCAACAGTAGCGTCCACCATTTGGTCTATTCTTGGCAAAGGAAAACTATCTTTAGGGCATGCTTTATTTGAATCGGCGAAGTCATTACACATCCTCCAATCCCCATTACTCTCTTTAACCAACACAGGATTGACAACCCATTTTGGATATTTTGCTTCTCGAATAAATCCATTCTTGAGCAGCTTCTGTACTTCCTTGTTTAGGGCAATACCTTTCTGGGTTTAAAGGTCTCCATCGCTGCTGTTTGGGTCGCACTAGGGGGTCAGCCCCTAACTTATGGCACATGACTGTAGGGTCGATTCCTTTCATTTCAGTATGTTCCTAAGCAAAGACATTGAGGTTCTCCTGAAAGAAGTTAACGATCTGATCTCTTAACGGAGGTCGGAGTTCATGACCTATTTTTAATTTTTTTGTGGACTGTCTTTGACCTTAATGACATCCAACTCTTCCACAGGTTCGTCCCCTCATACTTTTAATCGCGGATCCAGTACAATGTTGTCAAAATCGGCCCCGCCCGGCCCGGTCGGTTTGACCGGTAAAATCGGGAACCGGGCAAAAAATCGAGCCAAATCATGTCCGATTTTTTATTATTGACAAAACCGTTTAAACCCGTCGGACCGGCCGGTTCAACCGTAACCCAGTGAACCGGTCGCTGTTTTGAGTGGTTTTCACAAATTTATTTTTTTAGATTAAATTTTTGTTAACTTCATGAATATAATTTGCAATTCAAATGTCCATGGAGAATTAATGGATGTCATGCTCATTTTATAGATGCACTTCTCTTCAAATATTTCATAGATCTTCAATGTGGGATTATGCATTTTATATATGCTCTTAATTTCAATAGTTTCATAAACTTCCAATATGGGATAGTGGCATAACAAAAAAAAATGTTAAAATGTCCATCAAATTCATTTCAAATGTATGTCTAATTGACTAATTTGATTTTGAATCACAACTAATTAAAGAGGAAATTACATAAACCCAGGAGTTTAAAGTTTACAATTCAAAAGTCAGGGATCAAACTTTA
>CAIGRO010103338.1:0-10500 GCA_903798355.1 Fraxinus baroniana | reverse complement strand
AGGTAGTATGGGGCTCGAGCAAGAAGGGGAGCAAGTAGATACACCAGCAAGGGTAGTAGGGTTGTTGAAGGAATTTGGTGAGGTTTTTGAGGAGCAGCTGGGATTTCCCCCTCCAAGGGAGAAGGATCATGCCATCCATCTACAGCCCGGGACAAATCCGATTAGTGTACGGCCTTATCGCTACCCTTATGTCCAGAAAAATGAAATTGAACGGTTGATCAAAGAGATGCTTGCGGCTGGAATTATAAGGCCAAGCACCAGTCCTTTTTCTAGTCCAGTTTTACTGGTTAAGAAAAAAGACGGAGAATGGCGCTTTTGTGTTGATTATAGGGCTGTGAACAAGGTAACAATACCGGACAAGTTTCCGATTCCCATGATAGATGAACTACTGGATGAGTTGAATGGAGCTACCATTTTTTCTAAGATTGATCTTAAGGCTGGGTATCACCAAATACGAGTAAGACCGGAGGACATCCCCAAAACTGCGTTTAGGACACACGAAGGGCATTATGAATTCTTGGTGATGCCATTCGGGTTAACTAATGCACCGGCGACGTTCCAGTCCCTCATGAATGAAATCTTTAAAGAGCACTTGAGGCAGTTTGTGTTAGTGTTTTTCGATGATATTCTGATTTTCAGCAAGACTCTGGAAGAACATGTAGAGCATCTGAGGAGAGTTTTACAATTATTACAGCATCATCAGTTGTATGCCAATCGTAAGAAATGTAGTTTCGGTCAACGGGAAGTGGAATATTTGGGGCATTGCATTTCACATCGCGGTGTGGCAGCTGACAGATCCAAAATCCAAGCCATGGTTGACTAGCCAAGACCCCAATCCTTGCGGGAATTGAGAGGTTTTTTGGGGTTGACAGGATACTACCGCCGTTTTGTAAAGGATTACGGAAAATTAGCTTGGCCACTAACTGATCGCTTACGCAAGGATAATTTTGGCTGGGACGAAGTTGCGGAACAGGCATTTAATAAATTGAAGGCAGCCATGACTGCAGCCCCAGTTTTGGCTCTTCCGAATTTTAATAAACCATTTGTGGTGGAGACAAATGCTTCGGGTTTCGGTTTGGGAGCGGTGTTGATGCAAGACCAGCACCCTATAGCATATTTCAGCCGTGCACTCAACCCGAAGGGAAAGGCAAAATCAACGTATGAGAGGGAATTGATGGCAATTGTTTTTGCGGTGCAAAAGTGGAGACATTACTTACTGGGTCACAAATTTATTGTAAGAACAGATCAGAAGAGCCTCAAGTTTTTGTTGGAACAGAGAGAAGTAAACTCAACATATCAGAAGTGGCTACTCAAATTAATGGGGTATCATTTTGAAGTTCAGTATCATCCGGGGGTTGAGAATAAAGCGGCGGATGCTCTGTCCCGTATCAGTTCTTCCACCGAACTAATGGCTCTATCAGTACCAGCTGTTCTACAGTTGGATATTCTAGCTGAGGAAGTCCGCGCAAATTCACAGCTCCAACAAATCATTCAGGAGGTCCAACAGGACCAGTCTCCCAGTTCAGACTTTTCACTGGTCAACGGCCAGCTACTGTTCAAAGGGCGCTTGTTTTTGCCTAAGGGGTCAAGGTTGATTCCACTGATGTTGCAAGAGGGACACGACAGTAAGAGTGGGGGACATTCTGGTTTCCTGAAGACATACAGACGCATTGCCACTAATGTCTATTGGGATGGGATGAAGGCAGAAATTCAGAAGTATGTACGGCAATGTGCAGTTTGCCAGCAGAACAAGTACCTCGCATTATCCCCAGCTGGATTAATACAACCATTACCGATTCCGAATCAGATTTGGGAAGATATAGCCATGGATTTTATCGAAGGCTTACCGAAATCTGGAACCATGGATACAATTTTGGTGGTGGTGGATCGACTAAGCAATTATGGGCACTTCATTGGCTTGAAACATTCGTTTACAGCAGCTAGTGTGGCAGGGATTTTTGTAAAAGAGGTGGTAAGGTTGCATGGGATACCAGGCTCCATTGTATCTGACAGAGATAAACTATTCATCAGTCATTTCTGGAAGGAATTATTCCGTTTGCAGGGTACCAAGCTCAATCGATCATGTCGAATGGTGGGGGTTTCAGATGGTCAGTCCGAGGTACTAAACCGCACACTTGAAACCTATCTTCGCTGTTTTGCTTCTTCCCGACCAAAGTCTTGGTTCAGCTGGTTGCCATGGGCTGAACTATGGTATAACACCTCCTTCCACACAGCAAGCAAAACGACTCCCTTCCAGATTGTTTATGGGCGCGAACCACCTGTTTTGCTGAAATTTGAAAAGGGAACTACTCCTGTACTGGCAATTGAACAACAACTTCTGGAACGTGACCAGGTTCTGGAGGAATTAAAGGCACAATTGTTGAGGGCTCAGGCGAAAATGAAATGCACAGCTGATTCTAAGCGGAGGGAGGTTACTTTCGCAGTAGGTGATTTGGTATATCTTAAGATTCGTCCATACCAAATCTTTGGCGGCACGGATTAATGAGAAGTTAGCACCAAGATATTATGGCCCTTTCACAATAGGGCAGAAGGTCGGTCAGGTCGCCTATAAACTCATCTTGCCTTCAACATGTAATATCCATCCCGTGTTCCATGTTTCTCAATTGCGTAAGGCCGAGGGGAATGTGCAAGCTGTAAAGGATGTGCCGAGCCAGTTGAGTGTAAGTCTTGGTTCAGCTGGTTGCCATAGGCTGAACTATGGTATAACACCTCCTTCCACACAGTAAGCAAAACGACTCCCTTCCAGATTGTTTATGGGCGCGAACCACCTGTTTTGCTGAAATTTGAAAAGGGAACTACTCCTGTACTGGCAATTGAACAACAACTTTTGGAACGTGACCAGGTTCTGGAGGAATTAAAGGCACAATTGTTGAGGGCTCAGGCGAAAATGAAATGCACAGCTGATTCTAAGCGGAGGGAGGTTACTTTCGCAATAGGTGATTTGGTATATCTTAAGATTCGTCCATACGGCCGCAAATCTTTGGCGGCACGGATTAATGAGAAGTTAGCACCAAGATATTATGGCCCTTTCACAATAGGGCAGAGGGTCAGTCAGGTCGCCTATAAACTCATCTTNGCTGTAAAGGATGTGCCGAGCCAGTTGAGTGAGGACTTGGAGATGTTGGCTGAACCTGAAGCACTACTTGGGGTACGGCCGGGCTTGGGTAGCAATATCAGAGGATTAGATGTGCTGATACAGTGGAAAGGCCTTCCTCCACTTGAGGCTACCTGGGAATCATATGACATGATTACACAGCAATTTCCATCCTTTCACCTTGAGGACAAGGTGAATCTCATAGGGGGAGGTAATGATAGGCCCGCAATCCACATGACATACCAAAGGCGAAGGAGGGCAGCAAGGGCAGAATAGGAATTAAGGGAGGAAACAGCACATGCACCACCAGGAGTTAGTTAGAAAACCAGTATAAATACCAGTGTGAATGACTTGAAGAGCAAGCAGTAATTAGTGGGAAACATTAGGAGAGAATTGGCCTCTCGAATGCCAAATATCTGTATTTCTTTTCCTTCTTTACAATTACAAGAACTGAGTGTATTTCATTCTGGTCGTTGATAATCCAAATATAGTTGATTTCATTAATTCCTATTGTCTTGAATTAGTTAACTGCTGAGTTAAGTGTACAGGTAACTATCAATTGTTCAGGTGGACAACCACAAAACTAAAGTCGATTTAGACCAATCTCTGAATTTAGGCAACTCAATGAATGCGCTGCAATCCAGGTGCTCCAGCCTGGTGGAGGAAATTACAGCATGCAGCAACTATTTTCACAAGCTACATTTGAGTTACTTATCACAATTAACAATGAACATGCAGCACTAAATCATGTGAAAAGGTTAATGAAAACATACTTAAAAAAATCAAAGACGTCTGGGAGCCGTCAAAGAGATGTATTCAGACTCGGAGAACTCCAAAATTTTCAAAATTAAGTTGAAATTATGGCAAATGAAGCAAGGGGAACGAGAGACTGACTATTACCTGGAGATGACCGAGTTGTGGCAGGAACTGGACTTGAGTTCAGAGGAAGAATGGAAGTAGCTGATGACAGTGAACGTTACACAAAGAAACTAGAAAACAAAAGGGTGTTCGAGTTCTTAGCAGGTCTCCACCGCGATCTTGATGATGTCCATGGTCGGATTCTTGGCCAGCGACCTATTTCCACGCAGTGGGAAATCTTTACGGAGGTGAGGCGATAAGAGAATCAAAGGAAAATCATGCTGAGTGAGTCTGGTGCGTATGGGGTGCCAACGACGGAAGCATCTTGACTGATTTCCAAAGGATCTGGGCCTTCTACTAATGGGATAATTTCTAAAGGATTTGGTTTTTCTAATAATGGGCCAGCTACGATTATTTATGGAGTGGGATTAAATAATGGCCCAAATAACTCTAGTGATAGACTTGGGATGATGGGCCCATATTTTAATGGAGCAATAATTGGGTCAGGTTCAAAACAATGAGGTCGACCGTGAGTATTGCTGAAAACCATGACACATAGAGGATACATGTTGGGGTTTACATGGGAAACCGAGCAATTGGAATCGAGACAAAATAATAAAAATTGTGGATACCAAGTGTCTATTGATTAGCAAACGAGAAAATCCGAGCAAGTAGTGCATTCAATACCGAACAGATGGAGCAACTCCACAAAATATTTTCTAGCCTCCAATCGTCGAGTCAAACCTCCACAATAACCCCTCTAACTCACTAGCTCACAGAGGACCTATTATTGAGGAAGACGATTAGCAGTGCTAAGGAAAATGAAGGACTCTACTCCACTGAAGAGATTGATGTGAGTAAACAACGTCAAGTTACAATTTGTGATTATGTATCTATTCCTAGAAATGGTGAAATTTTGTCAAGGCATTTTAGAATGGGTCATCCAAATTGTCAGTACCTAAAACATGTATATCCTCAATTTTTATGAATAAAAATCCGTTGATATTTAATGTGAAATATGTGAGTTTGCAAAACATCAACATACATCATTCCCGACATTCACATACAAACCATTCACTATGATCCATAGCAACTTATGGGGCCCTCACGAATTCCCAATTGCACTCATGCAAAATGGTTTGTGACGTGCATCGACGACGACACTAGAATTTGCTGGGTTTACCTACTACATGGGCTACAAATGTTACGACTCCTCCACAAAGAAGATCTTTGCAAGCCTTAATGTCACCTTCGAAAATACTCCGTACTTCAAAAAAACCTCTCTTCAAGGGAAGACGTTACATGAAGATCAATTCCTGGATTTCGATCTCACTCGTCTTGAATCTACACCAAGCATCAAATCCATCCTACCATCTAGTATACCATTAACAGAAGAGAACTTGAACCCAAGGACAGATGTAGAAAAACAAAGTGATAAAGGACATTAGTTTACTTGTGAAAGCCAAAATCAAAGTACAAAGTGACTATCACATCCGAAGCACCAAAAAAATCAAAACCGATAATGGCTCCTCACGAAACTTCAAAAATCTCTAACTTACCCATTGCTCTCAGAAAACCAGCTTGATCATGTACTCTTCACCCTATTTCAAAATTCATGTTTTATAATGCTCTATCTATAAAATTTCGTGTTTTTACATCTCATTTTGACAATATAAAAATCCTAAGAAATATCAAAGAAGCCTTGGAAATCCCTAAGGGGAGAGAAGCAGTGTTGGAGGAAATGAGAGCATTTGAGAAAATGACACTTGGGAGGTTTGGACCTACCAAAAGGAAATAAACTAGATGGGTGAAAATGGGTCTTCAGTTACAAAAATAGAGCTAATGGGACAGTAGAACAGTATAAAGTTCGGTTGGTTGCAAAATGATACACACAAACCTATGGCATCGACTACGCAAAAATGTTTGCGCCAGTAGAAAAATTAAATACAATTCGAGTTATTCGGTCCTTAGCAGCCAATTTGGATTGCCCACTGCAACAATTTAACATTAAAAATGCATTTTTTTAACGGAGAATTAAAAGAGGAAGTTCTTATGACATTACTACCATGATTCAACGAGATAAATGAAGGAAATCGAGTATTTAAACTCAAGGAATCTCTATATGGGCTCAAACAGTCACCAAGGAGGTTTGATGGATTAGCAAAAGTGTTAAAGGGTTAATGATATCAACAATGGCAGTCAGATCACAATATGTTTCACCGACAATTTAAAGATGGGACTCAGACAATCCTAATTGTATATGTTGATGGGAAACAATATAATGGAGACTGAAAGACTGTAGAAGTGCCTAGCCACCGAATTCGAGGTAAAAGATTTCGGCAAATGCGGAACTTCTTGGAAATGGAAATGGCGAGATCAAAAAAGGGAATCAATATTTCACAACGAAAATATGTTCTCGACCTCTTAAACAAAATCGACATGCTAGGTTGCAAGTTAAGTGATACATCTATTGAAGCGAAAAAAAAAAAAAACAAACCTACGAAGATGAAGATGTCGAAAATCTAGTGGAAATAGATAGATATCAAAGGCTAGTTGGAAAGTTAATCTACTTGTCACACACAATACCTGATATTGCATTCGCAGTGAGCCGTGTAAGTCAACATATGCATTCTCCAAAGGAAAGTCGCTTAGAAGCAATCTACAAGATAGTAAGATACCTAAAGGGCTCCTCGGAAAAATGACTATTTTTTATGAAAAGTGAAATGAAGTAGGTTGGAGTTTTCACAGATGCAGATTGGGTAGGTTCAATAAAAGACAAGAGATCAACTATTGGTTATTGTATCTATATGTGGGGAAACCTCATAACATGGAGAAGTAAAAAACAAAATGTAGTAGCCAAAAGCAATGTTAGTACTGAGTTCAGAGTTGTTGCACAAGGAATATGTGAAGGACTGTAACTGAGAAAACTTCTGGAAGAATTGCACGTCGAAATAAAGTTTTCGATCAAAATCTATTGTGATAACAAGGTAGCGATCAATATCTCACTTAATCCAGTTCAGCATGATCACACCAAGCATATAGAATTTGACAGACACCTTATAAAAGAAAGGGTTGAGGAAGGGATCATTTGCATAACATATGTCCCTACACAAGAACTAATTGCAGATATCTTTACCAAGGAACTACCTGATAAAGCTTCAATGATTTCATATGCAAGTTGGATATGAATAACATCTATGATCCAACTTGAAGAGGGGTGGAAATCCGAATCATATCAAATAAGGAGAGGGGCTGAATTGATCAGAGAATATTGCCTTTACATAATTAGTGTTGTATAATATATTAATTGATCCCTTGCTAGTTTTAGGAGATTAGAATTTTCCTTCTTTACAGCTTTCTGTATATTATAAATTGTATCGTTCCATTGTACAATTAATTGAGAAATAATAGAATCAATCTCTCTTCATGTGGCTTTTCCCAAGACATTTGCTAAATGTAGTATTATGGGAATACATTGCAAGAATCTAACGAGTAATTCTGTAACACTAATCAGCGAAAAGAATAACTACTTACATGTGAAGAATGAAGTCCCCAACTGTCATTATCTTCTCTCTGAAAGCATCCATCATTTGATCTGCAAGTAGGTACCTGAAAACCAGTACTAAATGTGCCCCAAAACGCATCATCTGTGGATCACCATGAGGCCTGAAAACAGGATAAATTTCAAGCAAAGAGAGACGGATCGAGTGAGAAATTATTGATAAAATCAGCTGGTGCATAATTCATGTATCACCACTTGAAATAGAATGACTATTCAGGGATTCTAAGGACATCAAACTGGCTGAATTAGTTTAACCAAACAAAAAATGCAAAGAGAGTTGATTTTTTCAAATAAGGGACTTTAGCTCATAAAATGACAACAAACTGCTTCAATTACCTGAAAATGTTCTGATCATCTTCTGAAGGCGATATCCATGACCAAATTAGGTCAAGCAAATTTGGTATGTCTCCTAACATAAGATTCATCTGTACAAAGGTTTTAGTAAATGAAATATGGCCACTATATTGAAATCACATCTTTCTCTATACTGAAATTTATGCTCATGTAAGTGGTCTAAGCGGACAAACAAAACCAAGCTTTCCAACAGATAGAAAATGATGATGAAGAACTCAAAACGTTATGCCCCTTGGTCTGGATAAAAATGATATTTTTAGTAAATTTTTATATAAGTTGGTAAAATGTGTGGTGGAAAAGTTGATAAAAATTGTGCGTCCATGAAATGTGGTTGAAAATGAATTTGAAAAAAATAATTGAGTTTTAAGAAATGGCGACCAAAGAGGGGTGGGCTATATGTATGCATTTTCAACATCTTGAAACCAAATAACCACTGTCATAACATGCCATGTCATCAATAATGATAAATCAGAACCACATGTAACAGACAGGAAAGAGAGAAATGGCAAAGAAGTTTTTTAAGAATTGTACAATATTTGATAACTCAGAAAGTTCGTGTCTTAATCCAACAAAAAGCAAGGTCACAACATCTGTATGATTGATCCTCATCGAGGGGTTGTGTCTTGATCATTAGAGACAAAAGCCACTTTAAAAGGTGGTTACGTCTCTCAGGATCAATATTTAGGTAAAAAAAATATTGAAGAACAATAACCTAATTTTAAAAGCAAATGCATAAACCTTCTGTCTAAATAACTAATTCTACTTCACACCAGTAAGCTGATGATTAATTCATGAGTTCATAATTAATCTCATCTGCAGCAATGCAGATGACATTATTGTCTTGTTTAAACAAACATTGTCTATTTTATTGGTGATAAAAGCATGATCTTGGATCACAGATAAGTGAAACCTCTCCAATAATAGCATGCTTTTGAAGCCAAATAAAAATTCCTAAAGATTATTACCTCAATTTGTCTCTGCTCTTCCTTGCATGCTCGAGCAACAACTTCATGCACTGTGTCACTAAATTAAGCAAAAGCTTTAAAAGACCAATCATAAGATAATGAGACTAACAATGAAAATAATTGTATGAATATGAATATGTTTACCTCGAATGGAGCTTCTGAAGAAGGGAAGAAAGGTGTCTAGGTTGATGATTTAGAATTTGAAGTGGCCAACTATCTGGTCCAAGAATTGGCTGAGAGGCAACATATCCTTGTTCAGGACTTCTCTCAATTGCTTCTTCAAAACTCTTAAACTGATATGCTCTACCTGGTTGCAAGCGGGCTATTTCAATATCAACTTGGACATCAAGCCACGATTTGGCCATTGCCCAGCATGCAGACTGAAAGAAAAACAGCATTAGATAGGTTAAGAAAATGAGAGAGGAAAACTTACATGTGCTAAAGTTTTCAGGTGAAAATGAAAAGAAAAAGGGACAAGCACACAGACATTATAGATATCAAAGGTCACTTGTTTTAAAATCATTTTTCTTTCCATAAGTAAAATAATATCATGTAAACACTAAAAAGGGAGCAGCTCCATGTACTGTATATGTCACCATTACAAAACCATAAAAATACAAGAGATTCACCCACTCAAACCTGTCCATCCTTCCTTGAAACAAAGAGGTAGCACAACAAGAATGACAACGAGAGAGTTGATGAGAGAGGAGATCGGGGGATATCAATATAGATTATAAATGAGATCTATTTGGAATGCAAATGTACATAAACCTCAGTAAGATAAAGAAGTTGCAATCAGCTACTGAAGCATCCACCATGGAATCCGATGAGGACATCCATCTATATTTATTTTCTATTGTTGGACTATTATTTATGTTTTATTAGTGGGCTTGTATTATTAGGTTGGTCCAAGCCCTTCACTAATTGAGTTATGTTTTACTATTTATATGGTCAACAACATCAAAAGTCACCACCGGCTCCACCTCCAACCGACGTCCAGTACACCAGCGACCATCACCTTCCCAACCCATCCACTGAAAATTAAACAGAAACCAGACTCATATCCACCATCTCGTCCCCAAACTCTCCACCAACCGCCATGTTATAGTAAAAGAATAAGAAAGCTTAATCACATGTTATGTTAGCCTCCCACTATTTATAATAAGAATAAGTTGGAGCATATATATTGTATGTTCCAAACTTGTTACAAATGTACTTTATCCTTAAACCCCTCCAACGGTTTAGTAAATATATCAGCTAACTGATCAACTGAGTTTACATATTTAGCCCTCGTTTGGGCCACATTCTTTTTTTCATTTTCATTTTTCTACTCATTTTCAACCACACATTCTCCAATAAAATAATATTTACCATCACATCAATATCTTTTCCTTCTTTTTCAACCACATATTCCCCATCACATCAACCAAAAAAATGCATTCTTTTGGAAATAATGTGCACCAAACGGGGGTTTAGTCTCAATCTGCTTTGCAACAATTTTTCTCGAATAAAGTGACAGTCAACTTCAGTGTGCTTCGTTCTCTCATGGAAGATTGGGTTGGAAGCAATGTGAAGTGCTGTTTGATTATCACATACCAGGTCTATCGGTGAAGTGTGTTCAAATCCAAGTTCTTTCAACCAATGTT
>CAIGRO010103334.1:757-12018 GCA_903798355.1 Fraxinus baroniana | reverse complement strand
GGTGTTGGGACTAAAGCGAATTCTGGGCGCAAAGCAACAAGGGCTTTTGACAAATTACTTTCTTGCATTTCCATGTTTTGCTTTTGCATAAAGCTCTGCAAATTTGTAGCATTGTTCTACGTTGAGTTTGATTGTAGGGATTCTGCTGGAATTCTCATAGAATGCATCCTTCATATCACTTTATGACACTTCTACAGGTCGTTCGGGTGTCATTGGTTCTTCGATAATAGGTTCACAATTTTGCATACTGAACCTATTGGTGGTAGCCATTAGCTTTATAGTTACACCAGGTTTTATTGGCAGTTGTCGGTTCACGAGATGCAATAATACTTTTCTCTTCCGGCCTAGTCAGACTCTTATACCATACTAATTTTTGGCACGTGCGATGCACGTAACGTATTTGTAACAGAGTACTCAACGTTATTTTAGTTAAAGTTTGTAGTTTATTTTAGCATTTCTTATTAAATAATTTTATTTTCTACTAATCTGAGCAAAGTCAAAATAGCACGAGAATATACAAAAATGAAATAAAATAACCCCGTACTCTTGTTGATAATAACTAGCCGTAGTTTATACTCTATTTTTAACTTGTGCTTTGACTTCATTGGGGAGTTCATTGATAGTTGAAATCAACTTAATTCGGACTTATCACTATATAATGATTTTATACTCTATTTATGAGCCGTGATTTGACTTCGATAGAGAGTTTATTGCTAATTGAGATTGATCGCTGTAATTGACTATATTTAATTCAGGTTTATCATTGAATAATTTTATTACACCCTATTTTATGACTAGTGCTTTGACTTCGTCGAAAATCATTGATAAGTTTGTTCATATATTATAAAAGTATAAAAGATTTTTAAAATGTTGCACGGCGATCAACCCTCCCCTCCCCATCCCATCGCTCCTCACATGCTTTCATGACATTTATGGAAACCATCCTTGAATTGTGAACTTGTGACTTTTGAATTTTAATTATATCGTAATATACNATTTTCTGCAGCGGCTCGATATGGAAAATATTTGGACTTGTCCAAGTGATAAACTGCGAAAAATTGAGTAAGAAAATGATGGTTGGACTTTAGGGTATTGTTCATTGGGCTAGACCCAAACAATATTAGCTATGGGCTTTTCCCATTTCGAAGTTCAGTTTGTCCATTACAATTATGAAAATTCATCTCCTTTGGAAGCTTGTAGTTAATACTCCATCCGTCTCAAAAAGATAGTCATGTATACTATTTTTGTCCGTCTCAAAAAGATAGTCATGTTTCTATTTTAAACATGTATTAAATTTTTCATTTCCACACATACCCTTGTTTAATACATCTTGGTATAATAGACATCAACTACCTAGATAAGGGATAAAGGGTATAGATAGAAAAATTTAGTAAAATTTAATACTCTAACTATACTAACTATCATTTCTTAATCCGTGTGAAAATAACCATAGGACTATCTTTTTGGGACGGAGGGAGTAGTTGTTTTTTATTGTAGTCATGCACTCATTCGTGTCAGTTAAATCATTGATTCACACTTTTTGAATGGTCAAGTAGCTTCTTAATTACTTACACATTGGTCTAACTTGCATCTTGTTTGTTTGGCATTTTAAGGAGAATTTTGACCATTGCTTAGAGGTATCAACCGCAATTTTTGACCACTTTGTCTCAAGGTGGACCCGCTGTTTCAAAAAAAAAAAGATCCAAAAATTCATTTTTATGTTAAAATAATGTGAAACAAACAGGGGCTTGGTATCCATATAGGATCATTCTATGCCAGGTGGATTTACAAAGTAACAATATTTTATTCTAACATTTGCAAAAATATTAGAATATTAGGATATAATTTACAAATCATGGAGGGTGAACTGAAGAGAAAATCAAGTCCAACTTATCTACAATCGTGATCAAAACTCCACTATACCCCGATTACAGAATCTCCCTCTCGAGCTTCCTCAACTTCATTCCCTTAGAAGATGTGTCATCTGATTCTACAAAAGACACTTCAGCTGTCGATTCATCAGTAAAAGAATTGAAAATAGGCAGAGCAAACTTAGATGATCGATCCAGGGAGCCCAAGTGCCAAAAGAAATGATGAAGCATGTTGCTCTGGGCTGAAAAGCAGGTACATTCTTGTTACCTGATGGGAACTTTAGGTGCAATCAAGAAGGATGGATTGTATAATAGAGGATATATCATTAATATCAAATACTTGAATCGTAAAAATATTCAATTGTTAATTTAGAAGGGACTTTAGGCTACTCAAATCATGAATGAGCCTATTCATGAACGAGCATTCAAAAAATATAAAGCCACAGCTGATACTTGTGAATGTGTATTACACACGTCATTCATGCATTTCTTTGTGTAACTGCAACATACGAGTCTTTAACAATACAAAATAAGTTGAGGCTTCATCAGGAATCTCATGATTCATATTTCCTTCATTGAATGATAAAAATATTTTATTGTATTTTTATTTTTTTGATATACAACAAAGTGTTGTGGAAACTTTTAAAATGACAACCTTTTTCTTTAAATTCAATTGATTTTACAACTTCTTGGACAATTTGCATATGTTTCCGCATTCTTATCGTGTATGAATTCCTTATTCTCCACACGACAAGACTTTAGCTTATTGAAACCATTAAACGTCAAAAAATGTGCATACGCTAATCAAACTAGTGAAACCTAATATGAATATTTTAATCAAATATTAAAAAAATTCTTATATATTTCTTCAAATTTTGTATTTTTACTTCTACACAATTCTTAACTACATATTTTTCTTATTAATTTTGTACAATGAGCGTGGATAGGCACGTGTTTTGCACAACAAATTGCAGTTCATTATAACATTGACAAATAGTCTATCAAATCATACATAGCCGCAAATTTAAGCATGAGAACATTATTTTCAAGATATTATGATATTATTCACACATGAATGCGTGAAGTTAGAGAAATATACCAAACAAAAATACAACAACATGAATGCGTGAAGTTAGAGAAATATACCAAACAAAAATACAACAAAGTAACCATGTGTACTATTGTATATGCAATCTGGCAACCAGAGGTATAGATGCTCGCGTTTTCTGCTCAAATCCTCAAACGCAAACAAATCCTACAATATGACGTTGAATGACATCAGCAAGAAAACAGTGAAAACCCTCTCTCTTCTTGAATAAATGTACTAAGGCGCTGAATGTTGTTGCAATAACGGAGAATGTAAATACTATGTTTGAGTTAATTTGAATTCAACAGTCAGTTCAAACCTTTCCAGAAGCAGTATAGGATACCTTCGGTTGCCACTTGCCAAGCCTAGCAAAATCCAGTAATATTTTGGTGGTTGGATTGAATCCTCTCCTGTTTATATGATGCCAAATTGGGTTAAGTTTGAGGAATGCTTTTTCTGTTTCATATATGGGCATTTTGGCTGTAATAAGACTTCAGAGCGATCCAACACCCTGTAAATCATGTACAGATCATGTACTGCTTCCTCAGTGTCCATATAGCAAAAAGACGACTAGAGCTTTACACTTTGGGTGTTGAGACAGAAGCAAACCATGGAATTGAATCAACAATGGGATTTGGAAGATTATTTTCTTGCATTTCCACGTTTTGCTCTTGCATAAAGCTCTGCAAATTTGCATGCATCCTTGATTTTAATTTTTGACACTTCCACATGTGGTTCTGGTGTTGTTGGTTCTTCCATAATAGGTTCACAGTTTTGCATACTCAGTTTGGGCATTGGGACTAAAGTAAATTCAGGACTCAACGCAACAAGGGTTTTTGACAAATACTTTCTTGCATTTCCACGTTTTTGCTCTTGCATAATTCTTTCTTTCCCACAGCAGTGAAGTAGAGCTGGAGCCTGGAAGACAGACCTCGTTCCAACAGAGGGGTTTGAGCAGTTATAATCTAATGTTCCACATATGATATGGCTCTTTCTTCGAGCAGTCCATCTTTATTTGCATACTCTCTTGCAAGATTACATCGAATGAAATATTACCATTCGCTCACATAAAATCCCTATAAAATTTAGGATAATTCTCCATATACATAATGGATTACACAGACCCATGTGGAATAAATCTGGCCGTGGATGCGAAGTGTGGAAAAGTCAAAAATTGTAAACTGCTGATGGATGCGCGACGCTTGTCAATTATGTAATGTATTATGTAAATGATTAGGTACTTATAGCATGATCCTAAAATTTAATGAAGATGCTCTCCTATCGGTACATTTGAGTTTTCCTGCATGCACAGACAACTCGTTTCCACTTCATTTCATTTCATAAAAAAAAATTTGTAAAATTTAGGAAGCATAACCAGATAACCTCTAATTTTAAGTCTATCGTGAACAGTGATTGACTCCTTTACTTGCATCAAGAAACTTGTACTTCAACAGAATCTTCACTCTCAAACTTTCGCAAGATCTTATACAAAATTTCCTTTCCTCAACTTAATAGAAGGGTTCACACGTTGCATTTGATCTTAACAGATCTTAAGTAGCCCGTATGGCCTCTAGATTCACTGTTGCACTTTGCCATTAAGCTGAGAGAGCTAGCATTTCCAGGCAAGTTTGTAGACCGACTGCTGCCTCTTCTTGCTGCTTTTACGAGACATTGAACCATGTACCTTCATTATCTTGCCAACTCCCCAAGTTCCTGAAGGGAACAGAATCACTTCTAATGTTCTTGAATCTGAACAAGGCATCATCATGCAAGCACAATAAGTATTGACAGATCAACCAACCAACATGATTGTATCACTTTGCCAGTATCATCATCCAAAAAGAATAGGAAAACACGATTTCTGTACTTGCTTAAATTTCTCTTCACCATAACTATGCATTTTTTGCACAGGTTCATAGAATATATACAACCAAGGATCCCAGATTTGCATTGCATCTAATTTCTTTCTATGTATCAAATGCAGATCAATCTGCAAATTTCTTAACTAGCTAACACTGCCCTTTGTCCATGAAAACCCAAACTATACACGTCCATTGGGAACAATAGCTCGAGCAAGGAAGGTAGTCAAGGATCCATTTCCAGTTCCCGACTCAAGAACCTGACAACCAGGGGCTATCTCCGAGTATATTACTACAAAACTAATATCAGCAATATACAAAATCCGAGTTCTATGGCTTAGAACCAGAGTCCATAGCTCTGGTGTACGTAGGGGCCTACAAATACACAAATCCACCCTTGTTACTGAACATATGGGACCAAAATGGTTTCCCAATCCAATCTGAATGCTTAAATACACCAAAACCATTTTGCTCAGAAAGCTGGCGTCCAGGTGACCTCAGTACAGTGTGATTCTCTTCGGCTAGTACAAAGTCTACTGTCTAATTCTAGTTTGGCTCCAAACGCGGCACTTGATTTTATGGAAAAATAATAAGGTTTATTTTCTTACTGGTTTAACCTCAGTACCATCATTTAGTGACAAATTGTGATCCATGTCATGGTTCAACTACAAAAAGTGATTAAAATTCAAGTTAAAATTAATCACATATTTCATTAACTTTTATCAAAATATACTAAAATCTGATTTTTATCTAAACCAAACAATTATTCCAATTAGAAGCTATGTGATTAAACAATCATACTATATTGCCACAAAAGTTTGATATCTTCCTTGACATGTGACATTTGGGGCTGTAAATGGATCAAATATGGACCGAATCTGCCTATATCCGATCTGATAAAAATAATTATCCAATCCGATCCGATATTACAAAAATTAGAAAAAAAATAATGTTGAAATCAACTTTTATTTATTTATTTATTTTCCAATTTTTCCATTTCTGAAACGAGTTTAATAATTATAAATTTTTCAAATATTGTTATGTTTTCAATTTAATGACTTTTTTTATTATAATTTTTTTTATTTTTTTATTTATTTATTTTAGTCACAAATAATATGCCATAAAAATATTTTACTGACTCAATTATTTATAACAAATCGGATCAAATTGTCATCAGATCGGATTAACTTATATCCATATTTAATCCATTTAGTTAACGAATTATCGGATTTGGATATTGATCGAGTTATCGAATTAAGACATTAAATTCATATCTCATTAATTTCATCGGATTGAGATCAAAATTCAATCAATTAATAGTCCAAGTGACATTCTGCATTGGACTTTTAAAAATAATCAACTTTTACATTCAATCATCTTGTGTCGCTAATACATATGTTAATTAGGATGTCAACATTTGCCAGCGAAGTAGCCTAATTCTTGATTGAATCAGTAGTTTCACATTGCCTTTTAAGTATTATTATTGTGAGTTACAACGTTACAAGCTGAGAAGCATACAATAAATAGTACTTGTTGAAACAGTGCGAAAAGTTGAGAAGCGTAGAATAATACTTGTTGAAGCAGTGCGGGGCCAAGCCCATGATCGTGTCACTAATTCTCTGTGGGCTATAGACACGTGTATTTATTGTGAGATCCAATGTTATATAACGTCAAGAAACCCCCACCAGATTAATGAGTAGATTGTGTCTCACGCATATGTCTCGTGTCTACTGTTGAGAAATAGAATAGTCGAGATGTCTCATTTTTTGACATATCGCTCTTAAGCTTAAGAGTAATGCTTTTATAAGTATCATTAGTGTTTAACATCAGTTTAGATGACAGTATTAATAATATTAAATTATAGATTCAATGACGTAATTTTACCTTGAAACATAATTTTTGACATAATGATGCATGGCATCCAATTTACTGCTCTCAACACTGTCAACATCCCCATCGAATCATCTGTTGTCAACTGAGATTATGTCCCTTTATCCGTTACCATTTTTTGTCAAAGTGGCAAAATCCTTTTATTTTTAATTGAACATATGATATAATGTTACATATGTGGTTGCTGCAACACCACGAATGCTATGTAGCGTTATTCCAAGATTATTCAGATGAGTTGGAAGTTGAGAAGAACGTGATCCATCCACGTGGAGTTTCTAGTTTCTACTTACAGCTATCAATTTGTCGGTCCCTGACCATATCTATCTTATATTATATCATACTATCAACTCAACGTCCATGAAGATGCGACAGAATACTACTAAGGTGTCAAGCCAAGCACGACTGTTGTAATCAAATCCAATTCCTCCTCCTTCCCATGGCAAATCAAGC
The DNA here is from genome assembly GCA_903798355.1 of Fraxinus baroniana. Lineage (NCBI taxonomy): Eukaryota > Viridiplantae > Streptophyta > Magnoliopsida > Lamiales > Oleaceae > Fraxinus > Fraxinus baroniana. Next base: position 4,861 of record CAIGRO010103334.1, on the reverse strand, counting down.
CTCTATTCACCATTAATATTCTTCATTGCGCACTTCTCTATCACCACGTTCGCAGTAACTTTCAACCCACTTTCTCCTCCTTTCATTTATGTAAGTAGCGGTTTCGGATTTGAATTTTTTTTCTTGTTATTATCTTGATCTGTTTGATGTTTCAATAATGTGATCTCGTTTTCAATATTGATACGCACGCACTCGCGTTCCAGATGTTTGTTATTGTGTGTGTATGAGTGATATGAATGTATAGAGCCTGATTTGGAGTCAACTTGATAGTGTAGTTGATTTACATGTTACATGTACCATGAATCAATCAACGGGGAATTTTTTAGAATTCAGGTAGATCGTTTCTTTGGTTAACAATCTGTGGACATATAAGCGAGCATGTATTAGTATGCACGTGCGTATTTAGAACTATGACGTGTTCAATTGTTTTCAATAATAGATCTATTCCAGCTTTTATGTTTAGTTGTTGCTCGTTCATGCATTACTTTTAAATAATCCGTGACAACTGCCTGCGTTGGTGCATGTATGCTGTGTGGGAAGTGATTGTTATACACCTTCAAGCGAAGAAGAATGCACAGAATCTATTTTTATGTTTTACTTGAATCACGATTTTCTACACAGAAAGAAAGACTATACTTGTTTATTTCCGTCGTGTCTTGGAATGTTCATGTGGAAGTCTTCTGGTTATTCATGCAACATTTTCAAGATGCATTCAAGTAAAAAGTAATTCTTGTGGAGCATGTTTGCATAACTAGCTAGCATTTTATGAATTGAATGTGGACATTGTACAAGTAACATGAAGTGTATCTAAGACTGTAACAGAATGCGGCCGCTGGTTAGTGAGGATACTACTACCCCAAGTTATTGGTTGAATTGGAGATTCTTGCTCTGTGCAATATGGGTGTTGACATCTATGCTCCTTGCATCATTTCTGATATGGAAATATGAACATTCAGACAATTCCATATCTGAAAGAGGGGAGCCGCTGCAGGAGAGACCACGGATTTTGCATTATGATGAATCTTGGAAGCCATGCCTAAAAGAAATTAACCCGCTTTATTTGGTGGTTTTTCGGTCTATAGCATTCTGTCTGCTTTTGGTTTCCCTCAGTTTCGATGTTGCTGCTCACGGTGGTGAATTATTTTACTATTATACTCAGTAAGTGATCTTTTTCTTATTGTTGACAAAACCGCATAGCTTCTTAATGTATGAAGTATCTGTCCCCAGGAATATTGGTATTGCGTACTTTTGATTTAACTCATGGAAATTGTTTTGACTCCCTCTAGTTACATGTTCTTTTGGCTCCGTGCAGGTGGACTTTTACTTTAGTCACCATCTATTTTGGGGTATGGTTCATTTATTAATTATTACATTGTTCCTAACATATATATGGAATGTGTTATGATGTTACTGTATTGAACCTTATGATGTGGTCGCAGTCTCTCTTCAAGGCACAATACTGTCCAATTCTATAAATTTATATTTTCCTGTGTAGTTTGGTTTGTTGCTTTCTATCAACGGATGTTTACAGCATCACAAAGCAAATAGCTGCAACGACTACCATGTATCAGAGGTTGCGGAGCAAGGGTTATATGAGCCTCTTGCCCATGGAGTAAATGAAAATGAAGTCAAATTACGAAAACAATTGGAATGTCCAGAAGAACACCATTGTTCGCGAACTGCTGGCCTGTGCGGATACCTGTTTCAAATTTTATTCCAGGTATCCTTTTTGCTACTAAGAGCATCTCCAACAATGCTCTTTATGTTAAAGAGCATTTTTTTTGTTATAAGATCATCTTTAAAAATAAAGAGTAGATTTTTTGTTCAAGTCCAATAGTACTATGTATATTTCATCTTTATTTTGATCTTTTTGAATAAACTATTGAGTTTCACTCTGTTTCCTCATTTTTTTTCTCTTAACTTCTCTCTTGTTCGTGATATTGTCATTTTTCTTTTATTTTGAATATAATGTATGGGAAATTTTGAAATAATAAATAACAAAACTATTATATAGAGAGTGGAATTGACTCTATACATTTGGAGAGCGAAATTCGCTCTTTATTTTAGATGTTAACTATAGAGAGTCTATTGGACTATTAAGGAACCTAATTTTCTGAAATAAGAGGAGGAGGCTATTAAAGGGCTCTACTGTAGATGCTCTAATACATCTAAAAATCTTCAGATAATGTCATATTTGGTTGCAACTATAATTCTTTGGCAAATTGATCAGATCTTCTAATGCATATTTCCAATGAGCAGATATCTGCAGGGGCGGTAACTCTTGCTGATGGTCTTTATTGGACCATAATATTTCCCTTCCTTACCATCAGAGATTATGAGCTGAGTTTTGTAAGTACTTTATATAAACTTTTTAGTTTGCATTCTTAATGATTATTGAGTTGTCTAGGACCATACATGCATCCTTGCAAACTTAGCCTATGAATGTGGCCACATTTTTATTTTTACTAGAACTCACCGGGGGGAGGATCCTTGATTTTCCCTCAGTGCACCATTCAAAGAATCTATGCACCTTAATCTATGCATGTGGCTACAACATGCATGGTTCACTTGTTCAGATATTTCCTCTTGCCATGCTTGATGTTCTACAGATGTATGGTATTATTATAATGTTTAAACCGTTTCTTTTGGGTAAAACATTATGGAAGGCACCAACACCTTCTAAATGACAAATAATGAAAGTTACTAGTCAGTAGTCACTACAAGCATTATGAAATATAACATAGCATTTGTATTCCCCATCCATTTCCAGTCACCAATTCTTGCTTTGTATATTCATGGGTGCTAAGGATTCTACTCTTCTTGCAGCCACAATGCTTTTCATTCTAAACATTGATGTTCATCGTTTCATGTATTTCTTTTAGTGTTGCTGTTGATAGTTTTGGTGACCAATTTAAGAAATATGTCTCCCTGTTTTGGCCAGTTGACAGTTGTAGCACATTCACTCAATGCTATCTTACTCCTTGGGGATACAGCTTTAAACAGCCTGGTAAGCTTCTGATACATTTTTTGTGTATTTTTTACATATTGTTTATATTTGCAATTCATTTTCATTTCTTGTGAGTATTGAAATACTCTTGAAATCTTCCTCTCAGGGGTTCCCTTGGTACCGAATCTCTTTCTTCATTTTGTGGACGGCTACTTATGTCATCTTCGAATGGATTATTCATGCATTTGTATCGATTTGGTAATGTCAGTTTCTCTTCTATTCATTTACGCATATTTATTTCATGTTTCATTGGGTGTTTTCCTTGTTTCAGGTGGCCGTACCCAATCCTTGACTTGTCATTTGAATATACTCCTTTGTGGTAAGTTCATCAGGCATTGGATTTTGCTATTTATAAACTAGGATTATAGCCCCCCTCACAATAAGGGGTCCCACCTCCAGTAAAAAATAGTGGCCCCCCTCACACACCGGGGTGTCACATAGCAAAACCCTTAGGCATTTATGAATACAGATAGTGACTTCCATATGGTCCTTGAATGACAAGTTCTATAAGAAAGCTATTTTTTGCATATTTGCGAGGATTTTTATTTTGCCACAACCTCTAAGTCATTATTAATAATCCAACGGCTTTCTTTCGTCCAGCATTCTTTTACGAATGGTATATACAGAAAAGGACTCAACTCACTTGACAGTATTTAAAAAAAAAATGGGTGAGTCTACTGGTACATTTGGACTTACATAAGGGTGCCGTCACTCCCTCTAATAGGGGAGCGTCGGGTGTCCATTATGGACACCATTATATAAGCCCAAATGTACATCTAGCATTAATAAAAAAAAAATAGTAAGTAATAAGTCAATTATGTTTGGAATGGAATACCGTCTACTCATATCCAATATTGTTCGCTAGATATTCACTTGATACATTCACAGAATTGATTTCTAGTCGTATCTAATCCTATTTTCTCCCATTTTTCTCTAACATTTGATGGGCAGGTATTTGGTAGTGGCACTATTGCATATCCCGTGTTATGGTATCTTTGTTTTACTGGTGAAGATAAAGCATTTGGTATTGTCCAAATGGTTCCCTCAGTCATATCAGTTTTGCCCCTAAGACCCCCACCCCCACCAAAAAAAAAAAA
>CAIGRO010103330.1:0-10355 GCA_903798355.1 Fraxinus baroniana | reverse complement strand
AGATTGAGATTAAAAAAAAAAACATAAACAATCACGACTTTACGTTTTACAATTAATGTAAAATTATTTTTGATATTTAAAATTTATCGATCATATATTTATCATGACCGCACTCAACATTTCCAATAAATTTTAAATCCCTTAAAACGAATATTTGTAATTTAAAATATTGAATTAAACGTAGAAAAAAAATGACCTAACCAAGCCAGTCATAAAGTCATTCGGATCGGCTATCAAAAGTTTTTTTTTTTTTTTTTAAAAAAAGGCCTAGACGACTTAGCCGAGTCGAGCCAAGTTATAAAGTCGGCTCGATTCAACCTATGAATAGTGAAAAAAGAACTCACTATTTTATTAATGTAGTATAGGATAATATATATACCAATAGAACACGACTTGGTTAAAACGGCTCAATAACTCAGTCAAATGGCCAAATAACTTATGAATAGTGCCACCAAAACTCTCTCTTTTAATAATGTAGGATATGATAGGATTGGTAAAAAAGTTGTTTTGACGAAGTCCCCAAAATAAAACCATACAAATCAATTCAATTTCTGTAGATACGGCGTCGTTTCACGTAGTGCTCTAAACTTCCAATTTCTGTGACTGATAATCAGCTTCCCCCTTCATCAGTTCCGAATTCCTAAATCGCTGAAAGATTTGATCTTTATTGTCGTAGATTACATACAATCACACCATCAGCGCGTGTTCATATTTGTAACTTAATGGCATTCCAGGCATTTGGGAAGAACTTAGGTCCAACTACGCAACCAAATCGTCAAAACCCTCTCAGCAATTTCACTTCGCCCCCTGCTCCCATGCCTACTTTTCCAAGATCTCCCAGGTAAGATATATGTATGATTTAAATATTTCTTGACTGAGAAACGTATATTTCTTGATGCTGTATTTCCAAGATTTGTATATATGCGTCTTTGTTGTGTGTACGTGTGGTTTTTGATTGCGAAATGGATAAACCTTTGGGTTGTTTAAAAAAGAGAGAAAAAGTCCCTACGACATAAAGGTTCTAAGGACGTGTACTCGGGATTGAAGTTTCGAAAGTTTACTTCTATTCTTTGGCATTTGTTGTAGACATTTAGTTGAATATAGTGATCTTGATGCTCCGGAGGGACAGCATTTGGCCATTGACAGAAGCTACACAACTATGGGTTCTTATCGCCCTTCTGCTGGAATTCAGAGGTAATAAACTGTGCAATCTTCTTGTTCTTATTCAAAATTCATGTCCAGTTCATTCATATGAATGCTATGGGAGTGTTATTGGTAATGGCTTGATAGGTTTTAGTATTAGAAATACCTTATACTCCCATTAAAGATGTAAGTTTTACCTTCCTAGTACAACTTGTTTGGCTGTTAAAAGTTGTTTGTTTTTGTCTATGAAGCCAACTCACACAATAATTTCTTTGCTATTTGCCCTTGCTGAAATGAAAATGTTGGAAGCTTTTGCACAAAGCTGTGGTTAAGTACCCCTACTAACGACTGCATACTTTATTATGTCTTTGAAGTGAAAAGCTTTGTTGATTGCTCCAAGATTATTAGAACTTCTGTTCTTAACTTATATATTCATGCTGAGCCCTTTTCTGGGTACCAGAGAAAGTATATAAATTTAATTGGTTATCAGTCTAATTGTTGTATGGACTGAACTTCTTCTCAAGCATAAAAATGTTATTGCAGATGTATTCTTCAGTCTACGATTCCATGTATGAACGAACTAACTATTTGTAATTATATACACAAGTTCTTACTCGATTGCAGTAATTTACATTAGTTATTATAAAATTTCTTTTGGAGAAGCCCCCCCCCCCCCCCCCTTATTGCACTGGCAGGTATGGATTTAATGCCTCTATTTGACGGAAATCGGGAATTAGGACTAAAGTGTAATAAAAATGTAAGGTTGAGGAGTGGCATGCCAAGTAAAAAAGTTGGTGATGGAAGTGCGACTGATTCCAAACCTTGGGGTCCGCATGTGGAATATGCCCATCGATATTTAACCGAACAGGTTATGGCTGTAGCTAAATATATGATGCCTCATTTATAAGTCTCTGGGAAATATTAGTTCTGTCAATTTTTAAGTTATGATGTGTTGTATTGAATTTTATTGGTGCATTCTGTATTAAATGGTCTTCTCTTACATATTTTGAACTGTAACTTTTTTGTTCTCTAATCATTTTTGCTCTATTTTGGCAGTCGTTCAGATTTACCTTCTAATAGTAGGAGCTACTTGGTTCCTCAGCAAGCACGATCACCTCCTTTGGTTTTCCAGAATAATCTATATGCAGGAGGCCAATATTCTCCTTCTGGTGAAGCTCAGCGGTAAGTTTAGTCTTGGCACCTTCTCCCCCATTCTCTGAATATACACAGAATTTTGGACACTTGTACTAACGATAACAGCTCTAAATCTTGAGTTTGATTGTTCAAGTTGCCTTTTAGAAGTACATAAATAATGCTACCTGTCTGCTCCCTATTTGCTAGTACTCACCATTTTCTACACATTACTCTACAACCAATACTATAGTTTCTGGATTTTGGTGTTGAGTCTCTCTCTCTCTCTCTCTCTCCACATGCATTCTTATTCGCGGGTTCTCATTTTAGTATCTTCAAGATACTAAAATACAATCTTGCGTCGCACTCAGTCCCGTTCTCCATTATTTTTGCCTTTTCTCATTGTTGTTGACCTAGAATCCTGGTACTCCAATTGTAATTTGATGCATCAGACTTCCTGTTATTCTCTTTTTAGTTTGGATTTGTTTAGTTGTGGCATGGATAATACCTTACATTTTCACAGGCTGGTGGGGTGGAGTGAATTTTGGAACCGGAAACAGGATTTCAATGTAATATCATTATATTTGTAGGACAGCAAGGCTTTTACAGCCTTAAATTGGCCCTTTTATCTGTATTCATGTATCAGATGCTTAGATATTTACATAGTGATGATGAAATTTCTTTGTAGCCATCCTTTCTCTTCTTCAGTGAGGGGATATCAAACAATGTCATCTAGCAATATCACCAATGAAGTGGCTCAAAAAGGTGTCTCCTCAGTCTTGCCATTGGTAAATACTTTAGAATCTGGAAGGAAGTTTCAAGCCAAGCATGCAGATGTTCATCTCCCAACAAGAACGAGGCCCCCTTCACTTCCATCTACGTATGGAGCTCCATTGGAGAATTCTGTTTTTTCTCTGGATGGCCAAAAAAGGTACAAGTGAACTTCTAACTTTTTGAAACCTTTAGTTCTCTTGTCAACTAAGTTATGCTGAGGCTTGATTTTAATAAATTTGTGCCTGTATGATTTTTTTTTTTTTTTTTTATGAATCATCAATCCATACGATCATATACTTTAGCTACGTCAAGCGGTTTTTTTTTTTTTTTTTTTGGTGGTGGGGAATATTAGTCTTTCGCTATAGGTTCTTGGGCAAAAATTCTCTTTATAATGCTTGAACAGTAACTGAGGATCTTCTCGCTTCCCAATCAATGGAAAACCAAAATAAATCCATCAATCCATGCCGCAGATGGAAGAAGGGATAAGAGATCAAAAGAAATCCACATGTTAAATTTTTAGTATATTAAGTTAGTTTTAATTGGCCAAATAATATTTACAAGCTTGTTAGAAAACTGCTTGCGGGCCTGTGGTATGGGCTTAATTGTTCCCTCTCCTTGTCTTCTGAGCAACCAACATCACCGTCGCAACTGCAGTTTAGACTTTCAAATCACGTGCCCTGATTCAGAACTCAAGGAAGATGACTGAAATTTGAAGAAGTCTTTTCTTTCCACAAGTCAAATTCTTGAAAATTTGGGTCAGTACAAATGTTATCAGAGTCCGGTTGCCAGCCGGAAATCGAAAACTAAGTGCTATGCGGGACAAAGTGCTACACCATAGGGTGGAAGCCACCTCTTGAACCGTAGGAGCCACCTCTAGAATCTCAACACCTGCCAACGAATCCTCATATGGATCAAGCGCGACGAAAAAATCGCGAGTCTAATGAGGGGTGATTGTAATACCTAGATTAGGAAAGTTTAAAAAGATTTAATAGGTACTACTCATACTAACAAGGTTCGAAAGTCCATCGTTAGAAATTCCACAATTAAGCGTGCTTGACTTGGAGCAATTTCATGATGGGTGACCCCATGGGAAGTTTTCTCGGGAGCGTGCGAATGATGACAAAGTATGCTGAAAAGACCCATGATGGTACAATGAGGAAGTACGTCGTCGATCTAACGGTTGGACATCCCATTAAGTGGGACCCGGGTCATTACATAAAGCATAGAGGTCAAGCCTCAAGCCTTACGCATAGGCGTAACACGGCGTTTTTTTATTTTTAATATTATTTTATCTAGCCACTGTTTGATAGGGATTAAAATCTAGATTTTAATCTAAATCAAGTCAACAATTAATTATAACCATATATTTCATGGAACTCACAACTTTTCAACTACATATTTTATCAACTTTTATCAAAATTTACTAAAAATCTAATTTTAATTACCACCAAACAAGGGCTTAATGCTGATCAATAAATAAATAAATTCATAATTTCAAGTTTCGTACAAAAAACATAATTTCTCAAATTCATAAATCTCAAATCAATAATGCTTTGTTCGTAGACTGGATTTGGGTTAGTGTGGGTTTTTTTGTTGGACTTATTTCCCTTTTAAGTTTCAGCAATAGTTGAACATTTTGTTGAGCTGTTTAGAACACTTCAAATAATACTCCATGCAGTGTGATTTGCCTTATCAAACTCGTCTTAATTGCTTCTAAGTTCATTAGTTGATTATCTTGGATTGTGCAGAATTGGAGAATTCTGTCTTTTTGGCTTGGGAATGATATAATCTTTTTATAATTTCCACTGAATGACTCCCACCTGAGCACTTCTTTTTGACTGTCCCTTTTGGGGGAACATTTTTCAGTTTTTATACACCATGCAGTGTGATTTGCCTTATCAAACTCATCTTAATTGCTTGTCTTGGATTGCGCAGAATATGAGAGTACCGTCTTTTGGCTTGGAAATAATATAATCTTTTTTATAATTGCTACTGAATGACATCCACTTGAGCACTTCTTTTTGACTATCCCTTTCGGAGGAAGGTTGATTAAAATTGTCTTTTGAGTAACAAGCACAATTCCCTGGTGGGTCCAGGAACTGACATATTGGTTCTCATCAAAGCTGGTGTCTGGAATTCTATATTCGCTATTTAACACTGAGAAGAAAGTTTGTTCTTTACATTATACGAAACTGGACAAAGGTTTCCCTTCTTTTGCTAAGTTTGTCTCCTCATTTCTTTGTTAGTCCTACTACATCTCCACCCAAATTGTGGGCAAATAATAGTCCTCAAAGAGGTCAAGATTTTCCAAGTAAGAGGCAGTCTTCAACACCTGGAGAATATGATAATCCTGAAGTTATTGCAAGCAAGCCAAAGCACTTTCCAGTTGCCAAAAGATCCAAGATACCTTCCTCATCTACTCCTGACCAAGGTTTTCGACGGGATCCCGATTCTTCAGATGAAATTGAGCGGTAGGACATTATGCCCTTGTTTGGGCTCTATTCTAAAAAAAATGCATTTTTCTCTATCATATTTTCAACCACATATTCTCCAATAAATTAATTTTACACGTAAATCCAAAAATTTTCCTTCTTTTTTAACCACACATTCTTCAAAAAATCATTATTCCAAAATACATTTTTCTCCAAAATTTGATTTTAATGGAGCCCAAACAAGGGCTATGTGTATTGCACTGATTTATTTTTTAGTAACTGCATTAATTATCATGATAAAATTTCAGTTTATCATGCTGCTGTCCTTTATCGATCCCATTGTTTGCAGAGAACTGCAAGCCAAAGCTAAACGTTTAGCCCGCTTTAAGGATGAACTTAGCCAGAGCGACTCTACAACTTCAAACCAGAAGGTTCCTGTAATAAGACAGAATCAATCAATGCCGGAAAAAAAGAAATATAATGAGGATCCTACAACGGATAGCAATGTTATCTCCGATAATGAAGGCCCGACACCATCCAGCATTATAATTGGATCATGCCCAGATATGTGTCCTGGTACATCATTTAAACTTTCTTCACAATTTAAGCTTGTACAGACAATGTTTAAGCTCCAGTATTGTGGTCATCAGCCTCTCTCATCAAAGTTATCTTGGCCAAATTTAATATTATCAAGTTGTTTCCTGCATTTGTGCCGTGTAAAATTGAGATTCACACGGTCTGCAAAACTAGCATACTAAAACATCACAAAGTTCCCTTGTTATGGTTTTGTTGTAAATTTGGCTTTCCTTGTTCGCCAGTTCCTTTTCTTGTATTTATTTCCTTAGGATATATACAAGTAGCATAGATTTTTTTTTTTTCAAATCCTAGAAATTTAGGTTTTCGATTTGTTTCTTGATTTAGGATATTTAGAGAAGGTTGTAAATTTCAAATTAACATTTTCTTCTACGGGTCAAAGTTGAAAATAAGTAAAATACTTATTTTGACAGTATGGTTACTTTCTAATGAAGTGACTTTTTTTTTTTTACTTGGTCCTTGTTTGGCCCCATTTTCTAAAACTCATTTTCTACCCCACACTTCATGGGATCCACATCTTTTTATAACTTTTTAGCTGCTCATTTAATCGCTTTTATCAAAATCTACTAAAAATTTGATTTTTAGCTAAACCAAGCAGGGGTTTGATGGTAAGTTATCCAAACATGTTAGGAGACAAAAAGTTGCTTATAGTAACTTGACTCCTTTTAAGCTTAGCCAAATACGCTCTTAGGCAACCCTTTGATTAATTCTATAAGGGAGTGATAGTGTAGATTGTTTCCTTTACAGTTAATTTTAACCCACCCTATAACTAGGGTCTTTCTCTTTGCATTTCTAAGACAATGGTTATAACTTATACGAATTCTCTGTTTTTTTATTATGTCTCAATGATATTTGTTTCATAGTTTCTAACAAGGATATACCAGAATAATATATTCCAGAGCCTTTTTCATGCCACATAAGCAAGGTACAATCATCAGTCATCACGGCTCCAACTGCCTTGTACCAAGTTTTTGATGCCATGAAAATTGTTCTTGCCATCATAGAAAACGAAGATTTCTATCATGTGCATGTCATGCATTTGGTCATGATTGAATACATCAATTGAATGCATAGGAATTATTTTCTGTCACTTAATCAAGGGCTTAAATGTTGACCTCCGCTTCCTGCTCACTCAACAACCTGGTGCCCAAAGAACGTTGTAAAGTGTGGAAATTCAAAAACTTTTCTTCTCTTTCCTAGAGTAACTTTGCATTTTGTTTATGAAGTGCTGGTGTTTCATGTCAAGAGTTGACGTTTCATAGGAACTATTTTCTGTCACTTAATCAAGGCCTTAAGTATTGACCTCCACTTCTGGCTCACTCAACAATCCGGTGCCCAGAGAAGTTTGTGAAGTGTGAAAAGTCGAGAACTTTTCTTCTCTTTCCTAAGAGCAACTTTGCATTTTGTTTATGAAGTTCTGGCTTTTCGTAGCAAGAGTTGACGTTTCATCTTATTGTCATGCTTTAGAGTCTGAGAGATCAGAACGAGAAAGAAAAGGAGATCTCGACCATTACGAACGCTTTGAAGGCGATAGAAATCAAACCAGCAAATTTCTCGCCGTTAAAAAGGTAAAAATTTCGAATCTGCATATTTCTCATAACAAATAATGATAAAGTAGAAAAGAAACTATTTCATTATCACATAGAGCAAGCTGATGAATAATTGCATATGATACTTCAGTACACTAGGACAGCAGAGAGGGAAGCGGTTCTAATACGACCAATGCCAATCCTGCAAAAGACGATGGGTTATCTTCTGGATTTGCTGGATCAGCCTTATGATGATAGTTTTCTTGGCTTGTATAACTTCTTGTGGGATAGGATGAGGGCAATCCGTATGGACCTGAGGATGCAACATATTTTTAACCTAGAAGCCATCAGGATGCTGGAGCAGATGGTCTGTTCTCTTTCTGCTTGTCCTCTCTAAACATAAATAATTTTTTTAAATGCCATCATAGTAGCTGTGTTATGAAAGCTCACGAGATTGGATGATAATTAATGTATAACTATCCATTCATTCAGTATCTAGTCTCTCCACTCTTACATAGTTACATTGGATGAAGAAAATGATAACTTTTATTTTTTACTTCTTATTTTTATCATTATCTTTTTCATATATATGAATATATTCCTTTCATTTAAGAGTCTTGTATCATCTTGCTTTTTGTAATTTTCTTCTCTGTAAAATAATCCTCTAAACAAAAACTGTTTTTGTGTTTGATGATATACATCGATTATTTATAGGCAATTTCAGAAGACTAATTACTCTTGCTAATGTCCTTGTCACAGATAAGACTTCATATAATAGCCATGCATGAGTTATGCGAATACACCAAAGGAGAGGGATTCTCTGAGGGATTTGATGCTCACCTAAATATTGAGCAGATGAACAAAACATCGGTTGAATTATTCCAGTTGTACGATGATCACAGAAAGAAAGGAATACATGTGGCATCAGAAAGAGAATTCAGAGGTTATTATGCACTCCTCAAGCTCGACAAGCATCCAGGATATAAAGTAAGTCTTCTATGATTGGACATGATTCCTCAACTCTCATTCCCATGTTCTCTGTGAAAATAAGAAAATCATGTCAGGTTGAACCTGCAGAGCTGTCGCTTGATCTGGCCAAGATGACACCAGAAATGCGGCAAACTCCAGATGTGTTATTTGCCCGTGATGTAGCCAGGTTGTGAATTCTTAGATTTGCATGAAAGTTTCCTCTTTTTGTGTGTGTGTGTGTGTGTGTGTGTGTGTGTGTGTGTGTTGATCATCTGTTAATCATAGTTTCATTACTTAATTGCAGAGCCTGTAGAACAAGCAATTTTATTGCCTTCTTTAGGCTTGCTCGAAAAGCTAGCTATTTACAAGCATGCTTAATGCATGCTCATTTTTCGAAGGTATGGTCTTTGCTTCTTCTTGTTGTTGGTGTTAGAAATAGAATAATATTGGCAATTAAGTCTCCAATCACACATGATAGTGTATCCATTAAGTTATCTTCACCATTAATTGTGAAATGTCCATGACAAGTGACGCGAACTCGGGAACGAGATCAGTGTGGAAATCGTGCCATCGTGGAATTAGTCTGAAATGTTGGGAAAGCCCAAATTCATGTTGTAAACGATAGAATCCTAACCCGAACCTCACGAACCAAGAACCTAAGGTACCTAAGGTATATTAAACTTTAGACATGTTGATATGCGGAAACAAGAACCATGATTAGCGAACGTCAGAAATGGTGCCTAATCCTTTGATAAGTTCTAAGGGTTGAACACCGCAAATAGTAAATCAATATTTGATAAGTTCTAATGTTCATTTAGGAACAAGAAGAGAGAAAAATCTCACTAATTCATAATCAAGTCTTGACCTTACAATGAAATAAAGATCCTATTTATATGAAACCTCAAAAAAATCCTAATTGCATGAAAATATAATTCTAATATTGTAAAAGATGCAAAAATATGGAATTCTAATTCAACTAGGAAACTGCCAAAAATTGCCAAATCCGCGTCCAACTTTATGCCATGTTTTTGTGCGACCGAAAGTCCAAAAGTATCATGCGTCCGTGAAGCCTTGTGCAGAATTTCGTGATGATTCCGAATTATACTCTGTTACCTTATATAGTGGTGTTTATATTTGGGAATGCCGATTTCTAGGAATTAGATTTATTTACCTGCCTTGTATATTTACAATTGTACAGTATATATAGACATAAAACAAAGCAATAAACACAACGAATTTTACAGAAATTCTCTATATTGTTCACCCTCTTTTGACATGGTATCAGAGCCGTGGTTCTAAGTTCTTACCGAGCGTTTTTTTTTCTCTTTTCGTTCGGACCTCCCTGTTTCGGTGTTGGGCTCGTCGTGGAGTGCCCGTTGCTGGTCGTGGCTGAATACTGGTTCGGTGAGCATCGATCGTCCCCGCAATCTTCAGTTTTCGGGTCGTCTTTTACGGGTTCTTTCATTTCCGGCGAGTGCTTTGTTTGTTGAAGTTTCTCGCCGGGATCGACTTTCTGGCTGGGCACTGGCCTTGCTTGTTCCTTTTGGTTTGGCGTTTTGGACGGTGACTAGGCTTCGGTGTGTACTGCAACCTCCGGTGTCGGGCTCTCTCTGGATATCTCTGTGTGCGATTTTCTGTGGTTTCCAACGTCTTCTTAGTGGGTATTTTATTTGGGCCTTGATTGGATTTTTCAGTTGGGCCACTGTTTCTAATTGGGTCATTTGGGCTCTCCTGCTTATTTCAATTCTTTGGGCCTTTATTTGATATTTGGGTCTCTTCATTG
>CAIGRO010103315.1:0-14650 GCA_903798355.1 Fraxinus baroniana | reverse complement strand
TTTTTGGTTGCATTTCAAATTTGGATATACGAGTCAATTCCCAGACTTAATGGACCTGTCACGATTCGAATGGGGGACGGGTTCCCACGCATTGTGAACTGGATGTCGAAAAAGCAACCATCGGCTGTGAAATTGGATGAAGATGTATTTTCCCACCCCTGATGTAAGTGTTGAAATACGATTTTGTTGTGAACAGGTTACATGGTCACATATTAATATATACAGGTCACAAGGTTATGTATTTTTCATGCAAGAGTTACATAATCACATATCCTGGTCACAGATCACAAGGTCGCAATGTCACAACATCACAATGTCAAGAGGTCACAAAGTCACACGGTGACATCATTGTGTGCATAGAATACCAAATCAGACATTTGAATTACGAGACCACATTCATTTTCTCCCTGCATTCACATTCCACAGTCAATTCACATATTTGCTATCTAACAATGATTCCATTTGTGGTGTTGTGATAGCTTGAAATACGGTATATTGTCCCGTCTGATTTGGAGATGAATGCTCCTTATATGAGTGTTGTTCCATACACCAAACCAGAGCAACTGTAACTACATGGAGCCGGACCATTCGAGGATGCAAGCCACTCAACTATAAGTAGAACATGGTTGCTAATGATCACAGATGGAAGAAAGGGTTATTGTAGCGATTTCGACGATGACGATGATGATTTCGTTGATACACCCCCTAAAAGGCAGAGGACATCATCTTACTTCAGCCCTCCAAGTGAACAACAGGCATCACATCTAAATTATCCTACAGAACCACAGATGGGAGACTTTCATACACCAGATGAGATGCAAGCAACACATAGAAACTACCATATGGAGCCAGAGAGAAGTGATATTCATACCCCGAAGGAGCCCATGATCACAAGTGCACATGTTGGACCACAATCCGACACAAGTTGTTTCATATTTACTTTATACAAGTCACAAAGCATTTGTAATGTTAAGAACCATATGTGCCACATCAAAAGTCCTTTAACTTGTTTTGGTACTACCCAAAAATAGGTGATTGACCAGTTGAAGAATCTGAGTGGGCAAGTTACTGACATCCAATTGAAGAATAGTGAGTTGACGAAGCAGCTTAGTGAAGTCAAGTCGCAGCTCATGTCTTTGAGGGTGGAGAGGAACAGTAAAATCAATCAGATTATCTGTATGGAAGGTGAGATTAAGTGTGACATGGTGGACATAAGGGCCAACATGACTTTCTTGTCCGATTCGGTGAGTGTTTTAATAGCAAGCACAATGGATGCAATTTTAGAAAAAATGAACAAGAATGATGGGCTAAGTGCTGGGCTTACAGATCAGCAACATGAAGTAAGTTAAAAGAAGTTTTTGCAATGCACAAGTCACATGGTCACATATTTCATTGTAAAGGTCACAAGATCACATATTTAGCAAGCCACCGATGGACCGTAAAGCCAAGGGTAAGATGGATCCTATCGATGCAGTTGAATACCCGTCTTTCCCTTCATTTAATTTGGGGATCTCATCAACTCCAATATCAGTGTAAAAGCAAGTTAATGATGATAGGGCCGGTATGGCGGAACAGATAGAAGGTCATGATAAAGGCGGCTTGATGACCAAGGAAAAACTGATCAAGTCCATGAACTAGCATTTATTTCTCATTACATTATTTGAGTCTCTTAAACCTATATTTTGTAACTTCATCCACTGACAAGTCACATGTAACAACACTATTGCCATAAATCACAAGTTACAACAACACATACATTAGTCATAGGTCATACTGCTCAAGTCACAATAATGATGTTGTGTCACATACAGGTTTCACCCCCCCTCCGCACAATCGTCCGGATTGTCTGTTAACAGGGCTCCAAGACCTACAAAAGCATTGCAATCCCCATATATCACTGGTCCAGGAAAATAAACTAAGAATTTGGAAACTATTGTTGTGTTTCAAAGTCATGACAAACCTGCGGATGAGGTTGATGTTGTTACATTCAACAACTGGTTCAACAGAGGCTACAAACCAAGAAACAAGTACGTAAGGGTCCAAATTATTTGTTACGTGATGAACTAATGTACGAACAACGTTATTTGAGTTAAGTCTTGACTATTTTATAATGTGAGGAAAAAATTTAATGACGTGGATGATGTCATTTGTCCTCCCTTCGTCATTGGGTCGTTGACGGTAGGTTCCAAAACACGGTGGCACGAGCTTTTATGCCCAGACTCTTCTCTTAGTAGCACAGTATGTTTCATTTGATGATTTGGCACAATATGATTAGCTTTGGGTTTAGAGTTGTGTGATTAGACCACGAGTTACACATGATGTTGTGTTCATAAACTATGCAGAAGTTCCCAGGTCACAAATCACACACATATGCAATAGTCACCAGTCATAGACTTATATGCATACGTCACAATTAACTATGTTTTTAATTGGTCATGTGACATATTAATTTTCACCAGTCACATACCAAATATTATTAGGCTGAGGCCACAGTCATATATGTACAGGTCATAGGTCCTATCCTGATTGTGTTTGTTTTTTTTTTGTCAGCACATGGACATGTGCTTCTATTATCTACGGCAATACGTGACAAAAAGTCCGCGTACGAAAGTGAGTGCTACCATGACTGACACATTGTTCCTGGCGAAGATAAAAAATATCTATCCCCAGAACATGAAGGACCCGAACGTGATTATGACAGATTCGTATATGGGTGACGTTGCCACAGGTCGTAAGTTAGAACTTTCTCGTCCTTGGGCCGAGGTTGATTACATTCTCCTGCCACTCCTGCCCACAAANATTATGACAGATTCATATATGGTTGACGTTGCCACAGGTCGCAAGTTAGAACTTTCTCGTCCTTGGGCAAAGGTTGATTACATTCTCATGCCACTCTTGCCCATGAATCGTGCTCATTGGATGCTTGGTTGCCTGCACATACGAAAGCATATACTATATGTGTTCCATTCCAGCTACAAGACGTATCGGGAGAAAATGGTCCATGATGGGATTGAACCATTTGTAAGAATCATCCTCCAGTTGTTAATAGTGTTGGGTATCTGGAAAAGGACATCTGATGATGATACTGATGATCCAATGCGGATGACAGTAATTGTTGCTGATAACATTCCGCATCAACAGAATGGGTATACTTGTGACTTATTTATGTTTCTACAAACACACCATTACACTTATAGTTGTGTGGGTTGACCACATGTCAGATAGCACGATTTGTTCTTAAAATATGCAGGAGTTTCAAAGGGCACACGCGATGTACACTTACACATGTCACAGTTCACCGAATTATATGAATATGTTCAGGTCATACATCACTACATTCAAGTCACACATACATATGTTCAGGTGATACATCACTACATTCAGGTCACACATCACCATGATCAGGTCACAATCATATATGTGCAGGTCACAATTACATATATGTTGTTACAATTTCATTCTGAATAGTGATCTATTACTTTTTTTGTTGTTTTCAGACATGACTGTGGAATTTTTGTCATTAAGTTTGCGGAATACATACTGCATAATGACCTGAAGTCCATGCCGAAGACGTTTGATGCTAGTCATGCTAAGTTGGACATTGCTACGTTACTCTTCCAACACAAAGAGACAAAGCAGCCCAGAAAGGTAGTAAAGCCAAAAGGAAAGAGCATCGATGTGTAGTAATAGTAAAGTGTCCGTCTAAGTTACGTTGTTTTATGCTTTCGAATGTTAGAAACATTGTAATTCATGGATATTTATAGTCATTTATTGCCAATATAACAGATGTTCATTTCACAATTTGTCTATTTTATTTTATAAGCTAGATTCGAAGTTCACCAGTATATAATGTCAAATTGTTGGTTATGATATGAACAGGTCATTAATATCAGATTTTTGTGATTTATGTTGACAGGTTTTTGCCCCCACTAATATGAAATTTTTCATGCAATGATCAGATTTTAAGTATCTAGTATGTAACCATGCACTCAGAGATGCACATAGCATAGTCACTTTTTTTCAAAATCTCAAGTCACAAGTCACATATCACATTGAACAAGTCAAAAATATATCTGAGTGCACGCTACAGTTAACATGTCACGGGTTACTGTTAACTTGCCAATTATCCTCCATTCATAATTCAAAGGTATAGTTAAAATGTCACAAAAAATATCTGAGTCATGTTACAGTTAACATGTCACAAATACCTAGGAGTGCATGTCACAATTAACATATCACAGTTAACATGTAACTGGTCACATTTGAAATGTCAAAAACATCTCAAGTCACAAGTCACAAGTCACAAGTCATAGATCATAGTTAGCTAGGCACAAAAATAGTTGTTTCACTATCTCAGGTCACCAGTCACAGATTTATACATCTCATTCCACATGTCTTAAAACAGCTTTCACTGGTTACAAATATTCATTGTCTGAATTTTTTAGATCATTCAGCCTGAATCCATATGTCACACATGTCATGTAACCATACACAAAATCAAATTAATTTAACACAAGTCACAAACGTAGCAATGCATGTTTACAAATGAAATGAGAAAATGAGTTGAAGATCATTATCATTTTCCAAAGTCACAGTCCTGGCTTAATGGAATCAGGTTGGTACACGTCCTCTGATTGTGACCAGCTCCTTGACACCATCCACATTTCAAGGTTTGCTTCCTCTCACCAGACGATCTTTTCCTCTTCTCTGCTGGTCTCCCCGAACTCCTCTTCTGGTCGGGCGGTAATACGACTATGCTTTCTATTTCTTTAGTCACAGTCCATTCATTTCGATTACTGACTGGGTATACAAATTTATTGTACGCATTCATGTACGCCTCTCGAGTGTAAAAGTACGAACAATATTAGTAAAAATCTAATTTCGTAGTCGATAGCACTGCTAAAGTGTATGGACACAATATCTGATCAACTTGGAGCATCCTACATGTATACATAGGTTTTTCTATATTAACAACAAATGTGGAGCCATCGTTTGAAATCGTAAAAATTGTCTGGTTGGTAGGAGAAACCTGCACAGAGAAAGTACATCGGGTGAGGTCGCAAATAAAACATTTGTGTTCAACTGGTAAGTCACATGTATTGAATCATCTTGCATATACTACAATTACCCTCATGTTCTTCAACTCGGTGCTCATTTCTCTAATTAATCTCTCATATTTCGTGGACAACTTCGTGAATGTGCTATTTGTAAGATCTCTATTCTTACAGCACCAAGATTGTACATTTTCTCGCAATGAATCTAGCAATGCCACTATAGGATAGTTCTTTGCTGCTTTTGTGACCGCATTAACCGATTCCACTATATTCGACGTCATAGTGGAGTATCTGTTTGCCTGCATATGGTATCGTGACCATCTCTCTGGTCCAACCTCATTCTACAGAATGCTGATATTGGTTAAGAAATGAGATATGCAAAGTCACGATAATATTTATTGAGAGAAATTAATGGCTTACCAAGTAACCCCTGATCTTCAAGTTGATCTTGTCTAACTGTTGCATATTGTACTCGTACTCTGTCGATGTGTATGTACGCACAGCTGCATTGAATGCTTAAGTTATGTTGTGACCAAATTTTCCATAATATGATTTTAGATTTTGCAGTAAATGGTATGCGCAAATCCTATGATAAGTTCCTGGATAAACACTTTCAATTGCATTTCTGATACTGTTGTGATGATCAGATACAAAGCATAGACCTTCTCTTGTTCCATATGTAGACCTCAACTTTTCGACAAACCAGGTCCACGATTTATCATTTTCATTGTCTCCAATCCCAACTGCAAGCAAGAATATGCTGTTATTCGCATCTTGTGTACACGCTGTGAACAGTGTACCACCGTAATGTCCAGTCAGGTATGTGCCATCAACCAGAATGACAGGTCTACAATGTAACCACCCTCTAATTGATGCACCAAGTACCATGAAGCAGCACTTGAATCTATTGTGACTATCAACATCAAACGCTGTTACCGTTCCTGGATTCATCTGTTCAAGCATGTGAAAGTAGCTCGGTAGCTGTTGGTACGAGTCTTTAGGATCACCCTGACCATTTTCAGAGTCTTCTCCCAGGATTTCCAAGCTTAAACATAGTTCAAATAAACTCCATACGTATGTAAGATGTCATTTCATATACCATTCGGAGTGTATATAGTACGTGACGATGTGTACTTATATTTGATGAAGGAGGAAACTACAGAAGTTGTGACCTGCTTGTGTGAGCCTAATACTATGTTTGCAGCACATGTATGACCAACACTGATATTTCTAATCTTAAACAGATCTGGTTTACCCATCCTCGAAGATATGCATATCCAACTGCACTCATCATGGGAACACTTGATTAGATACTCTCCTTTGTCTGATCGAACAACCAGAAATTCAAACATGTTCTGTATGGCATAAAAACACAAGCTCAANTGATACAATTGTGATCTCATGTTCATTACTTGACCTAATGGTTCAACTATTGCTTTACAAATATTTGATGCTATCTCCTGTAGTGAAAAAATCTCTTTTCCAGATTGTACGTTATCTGATTCTGACTGGATCGATGGAAAACTGATACATTGATGTCCGAATTCTAAATCTGTGACCTCAACATTTATGGGATATTTTGAAGGATTACGATCCACACCTTTGAGTATAATGTACGACAAAACGTTGCTATCACTTCGTATTCTGACTGGAGGTAGATAATTCTTCAACTGATATTTCATTGTGACCGCCGCCTTAGTAGGATCCAAACCGAATTCGATCATGCCATGTCCAAAAGCTTCCCATAACAGCACTTACGATCGAGCAACACCAACGACGATTGCTCTCCATACATTAAGTAGACATGTACGTAAGCCATTTCTGTAATAGTGAACAAGAAATGTCAGTGAAAACATCACAATAAGGTCACAACATATTGGGATTAAGGTGATCATGTTGCACATGATCTCACCAATTGTGACGTCCTTTCAACGTTTCGCCAAATAATGGACACAATTGTAGCTTTCGATCACATTTACAATTCTCATTACAATACGAACACTGGGTGGTCACAAAAATAGAGTACTATCATAATTTCATATTACAGTAACGTGGACAAATTTCAATCACAACAATTTTACTGATTCGCACTTGGTAAGAATGGATTGCATCGTACACAGCTGTCACAATTCTAGTTATCGGTCACAATCAAAATTTACGCAGACAAAGTGGTAAAATGATGGACATCCAAGACCAATGCAACGTAAACAAATAAAATTATAGGAAAACTCACAAGGAAATGGAGTATATCGCTTCCCGAATTCGCTTAAGTTTGTAACCTCCCTCCACCAATAATTTTTCGAAATCAGGAATACGTTTTCAGCCCTTTTCGATCATGATCTCAACTAATATATTTTTGACCTCCGACCAACAATAACCCAGTTTAAACGAAACTCCAAACAACTTTGACCCAATAGCTCAAGCTAATTACGAATTGAGATAACAATGGAGTCGTTTCTGGAATTTTGGCTGGTTACAAAGATGAGGAATGAGGAAGATATGTTTTGGCGAGGATAATGTTTTTGGAATGGTAATGGAATCCATGATTTCAGGGAGTGCCGTAAATCATACCAAATTAATGAAATGTCTACATATAATATATTATTCATTTTTTAATTACGTGCAACTTGATTTGTAAATTTTGAAAGTATATTCTGTAGAATTGAAATCTTGTTTCATAAATAGCTGATATATGTATTGTTCCCTTAAAACTATTGGGTTGGGTTTGGATTGGTCTCGAAGCCGACCCAACTCAAGTCCAACCTTAACTGAGTGTAAAACCGCAAGAAAATGAGGTGGGAACATAAGCGCAACAAAAAGCAAAGTGTGAGGAACCTTTAGTGCTATTAAAAAGTGGCGCAACATAAGAAAATCTTTACACCATTTATATTTACTGCTAAGACTTCTTGAAGTTGAAATCTCCAAATTGACCGTTTGTTCGAGAAATACTTATTTCGAAAAATATCTTAGCTTATTTTACTTGGATTTTTTTAGGTTTTGTTTTTAATATTGAAAAACAAAAATCTAACATGTGATTTAAATTTCTTTACTGTATAAATTAAGATTTTTAGGTCATGTTTGGTATTACCTTTATACCTAACCAATAAATAAGGCCACTAAAGGTCTAGAAGCCTACTAAATAAACAAGGCCGCTAGACTTAGAGGGGTCACTTCCATTCCCATTTTTTGCCCACATATCGTGTGGCTTCACTATTAATGGGTACCACACAACGTGCAACCAGGCCCGATTCTGAGCCGAGGCGGATGAGGCCAGCACCTCGGGCCCAAAACTGGGGAGGCCTCACTTTTTGGCCGCTCCTTTTTTTTTTAATAAAGCCTAGTGTTGGGCCTCTCCCTTTTGGCCCAATTTGTTTTTTTTTAACCTAAACTAAACATCAGAACCCTCCCTTTCCGTCCCGGCGTTCTCGCTCGCTCTCAACTCTCAACTTGTCTCTCAACAATTCATTCAACTCTCCAAGAATCCACCCGGCTTTCTCTAACTTCCGTCTCCTTTCCTTTCGGCTTTCCCTAACTTCTATAGTTTGTCGTTCCATCCATCCGTCAACTCCGCCCGCAACTGCCGACTGAGATTCTCGCTTCGGCCACTTCCTGTGGTGGTGCCTACTGCCTCCTGGTATCAAATCTGAAGTCTCAAGTCTGGGTCTTTTGTTCTGGACCTTCTTACGTAACTGCATCTTGTGTTATGGAACTTCTGGATCTGGTAACTACTAAGTACTAAATGTGGGTGTGGCTTTTCAGCCTTTTCTCATTATTGATTTTGTGGCTTTTCTCTCATTGTCTGTATTCAATTAGGTTTGCTCTAAGCATGAAAGTATATCCCTATATTCAATGGGACTTAGTGTTGTTCATTATTTGAGCTATGAATTACCTCTCAGTATAATCATGAATCCTAAAAAAGCCCTACTATTATCTTAGATAATAGGATGTCAATCAATTCAATAACAAATAATCAACAATAACAAGAATTAGTCTAAAAACAATCAATTTATTGAGTTAAAGAGTTAACAGGGCATCATCAATCATCCTAAAAATGAGATGAATGAGATATTTTGTAATNTTTAGTGTATAGGATCAATTGCACAGGCGCACGTAGTCACTGTATTGAATACTTTAATTATGAGATGATTGAGATATTTCGTAATTGTGTTTTAGGCTAATTATTGGGTATTAGATATATACTCATACGCCTTGTCGATTTTGTTACTTTATAATAAAAAAGTTTTGTTCTTTATATTTGTTTGTTGTTTTACTCTTCATTGTTAAGTTAGCTATATATTGCATAATGCACCGTTGAATTTTGCATTTACGTTGATCTTGGGTGGGGGTGCGGGTGGGGGGCCCAATTTTGAAAGTTCGCCTCGAGCCCCGAAAATTACAGGACCGGCCCTGCGTGCAACCCTATACACATAATGGGGCTGAAGGTATCTCTCTACATTGAAATTTTTATATTTTAACATTCTCATATTAATATCGTATCTTTTTTTCCAACTATACTGATTATCAAGCCGGATCGATAGCGTAGGAAACAGCTCCTCACTTTTACAAGTGTTCGAATAGCTTATCATAACCATGACGGAGGAGGATAAACATATATGTTAAGTCCAAATTTATAATTAGCAATTTCCAAATTTGTAATTGACAATTTACTTAACCAAAATCAAGTTTAGTTAAATTGGAATAGGAGTTTATTGAGTTGTAATCAAAGTCAAAATATGATTTATTGATCCTAGTTATAGTAAAAATAGTTTGGATTTGATAGAGTATAAAAAAAAGTCAAAGAAATTCAAGAAGAAGATCAAGATTTGGACTTCAAGAAGTTGATTCAAAGACGGACTCACCAGAGCTAGCTTTCCGTACGTGTAGCGCTCGAGTGCTCAAAATAGGGATTCTGCCTCTCACTTGGCACTAGCAACAGGTCGACTGTTCGCTTATCACAAGAATTTTGCTCGAGCGACGGTTCAATACTCAGCAATCCCAATTTGCGTAAAACATTTAGGGGTTGTTCTCTTTGTGTTTCAGTTTTGTGTTTGGAGTTTTAAACTCATTTGTGTTGTGTATTTTAAGTGTCTGTTTTGAAATTTCTGAAAATACGTTTTTTTTGCCATTTTGAAAAACTGTTTCTGAAAATATAAAAATAAAAAATGCGTTTACTTTAAAATTTTGATAAATTTTTTTAATAATATTTTATTCAAAAAATCTTATATTCAATAAATTTTAATGGTTTAATGTTAATATAGTATTAAATAACATATAAATTTGTAGTTGGTGAACCTTGAAATGTTTTTTTTTCCAGATATTAAAAAAATAACTTAAATTACATTTGACAAAACATTCAATTGATACGATTAGAAGTTTNTAAATTACATGTGACAAAACAGTTCAACCGATACAATTATAAGTTTACGTGTTATGACAAAATGAACAAATACTGAACAAAATATAAAATAAAGCCACGGAGTCATGTACGACGTCTTGAGTAGTCATTCCACATGTGTGTTGCAATTTGATAATTACATTATTGACAATATTGTCATTGATAATTGTTGACGCTCGAATGATATTTTCAAAATTTTCTGCATTGTTGACAAAACTACCAGTGAAAGCCAACCAGGAACTAGATATTATTTCAATTGCAAACATCGAAAGCCAACCCTTCATATTGTTATTAATATGTAATTAAACAGGTAGAATTCAAAGGAGCAATGAACTCAAATCTTGCAGATTGCAATACAAATGCAAATAGCAATGGAGAATAGTGAATGATAGCAAGATAATCTGCCATACAGAAAACATATGAAATTGTTGTTTTGTAATACAATTATCTCTTTATGATGTCCGACTTCCAACGGGTCACTGCTTCCCGAGAATTGTCGCCTTTGTAATCATTGAGGTGACAATGTATGGGTCCATGTTAGAAGTAGACCTCTTATCCTCGAAGTATCCCTTGCCTTCTTTCTCGGTGTCCTGACCAACACGGATGAAATCATCATCCTTTGTAATTTTTTCCAGCTGTAAATTTTCTAATGAAATCATCATCCTTTGTACCAAACTACCAATAATATTATCCTTTTTCCAGGAATTTGAACGCATCTCATTATAAAATCATATAGCACTTCAATAATTGTGTCCTATCAATTTGTCCAGACATGTTAAGAACAAATAGAACTTCAATAATTGTATAAAAATTATGAGAATTTGTTGCCACATATTAGCCCTATCTAATTACATGTTAATACATCATGTCTAACCAACAAAAAGATGGACAATTATCAGCAATAAACACTGATAAATTTTAGATTATGGCAAATTTAGCCCAAGCTACATTTCATGGTGTGTTGAATCATTATATTACATTAGAGATCACTTTATTGAAGATCCAAACATATATTGATTCTTTGATTCAATAAAAGATCAAGATATTCATATATTGATCTATCATATATTGATCTATCCTTGATCAAGCATTGTCGTAAGTCAAAAGATTACATTTTGAAATTCCAAATACATATTCCATATATTTCTTGTTTCAGCCTACAGATCAAAGCATAGAAATATCCTAGATCAAACACCAAAACAAAACCCTACCTTCGCCAATTAGTCTTCAGAGTTATGGAGTTTTAGGAAGATGTGCTTGGAGTTCTAGTGCTCGAGGGCAAGGTTCGCTCTTGGTAATCTACTCAGAGAGAAAAGTAGCCCAGAGTTTCAGGAAAGTGCAAGTTGCACAACCAATGAAGTTACTTGGTGATTTATAAGTTAGGTGGCCAGAGTTAGCTAAGCCTTAGAGTATATGGACTAATTGTAAGTTAACTTTTCTAGTAGATTTTACTAACAAGTTTGTTCGGAGGTTTTTATCCAGTTAGGAATTTTTCTCTGTGATCATATTTTGTGTTATTTACTTTTTATTGCTTTTAATCTGAATGTTGTGATTGTTTAACCATAGGAATTAATGGAATTATTTACCTTAATCATTTAGAAATAATTAATAAGTGAATTGTTTTTTTAATTGGTTTAGTTCTGTTTCTATATTTAGGTCTAAACAAGTATAATTTCCAACAAGTGGTATTAGCTCAATACATACTTAGGAAATTTTTCAGCATTAAACAACAATTGGCACCATGAGTTGGGATTTTTTTGAACAAAAGGCTATGAGTAGATTAAATAAAGCTAAAAAGAGAGGTGTCATGGCAGTGGACCTACCAATATGCTAGTATCTCAACAAAAACTACCACTATCCAAATTCCTCAGTAGAGACTAGGTTTCACTGGTTACATTTATTCTTAACACGGAAAGGGACACTGCGTGACAGTAGTTTGCTCCGCTAGACTACCTTCCGCATTCTCTCGATCATTCCGAAACAAAACTAAATTTGGTCACAATTTAAAGAAAACTTACAACATAAAATTGAAATGCATTGAAATACTCTTGATCATTGATTGCTTGAAAGCTAAACATTACAATAGACGAAAACAGGAAATTACAAGGGCTAGTGCAGGAGGCGAACACTAGAAAGTTNAGAAAGCTTGAAAATGTTTGAAAGACTAATACACCCTATAATAGACTTTGGAACAAAAACCCAAGTGAAGAGAGTATACGTTTAAAGTCTCTAGAATCATACTAAAATTTTCTAATTTCCAACTATTTTACAATTGAAATAAAATATTTACAATGTGCGGTCGAAGTTGGGCAAACTATGGCTGCGAAGGGTCACGGGGCTTAAGTAAAGCTGCGGTCCGTGAATTCTCCCCCATTTGTTTTGGCGACGTTCTCGAGCCATCAATGAATGATATATTTCAATTAATGGATTGAAGGCTTCAAGGTCTTCTTCACTTGCCTAATTATTTTACTTGTTGTTGCATCCGCTCGACCAAGTACTCTTGAAGATATTTTCTAGAGGCTCGAGTAGTTAGATGGCCAAGAATCTCTTCAACAACATTCGTTTTAGATCTTTTCAATTTAAGCACAGGTCGCTTTAGATCTGCAAACTTTTTGTATTGTTTCTAAGCGATATCCACAGTATGACAGAGTAACAATTGCTAGCCAGTAGCAATCTCAAAAGTATGCCAGTAAATTGAGAATTTTGATCACTAACGATATCCTTATACAGTCCCTAATATTTAACAATACGTTTGAAGAAGAGTTTAGTTGTCTCTTCGACTGATACATCCTTGGGTGCTGCGATGAAAGTTTTATTTTTAGATAAGCTATCTACCACGATGATGACAGTGCCAAAGTCTCCAACTTTTGGCAATCCACCAATGTAGTCTATCTATATGCTCTCGAATGGTTTGTTCGGGACAGAAAGAGGCTCTAGTAAGCCTACTTTTTTTTGATTATCCGCAATATCTTCCTAGAAAACAACACAAGTCTTCTTCACGTAACTTGCATTGTCGTCCCGCCTTCAAGGCTAGTAGTACTCACTTTGTAGTAGTGCAGAAGTGTGCTCCACGATAGTCCCATTTCCCAACATTTCTCCCAATTGTTTCCGAAGCTCTTCAATCTTTGGCTAAGACATACGGTATGGTGCCCTTGTGGGAGGTTGGCATCCAGAACAAGCTCAATTTCGTGATCAATTACCTTCCTTGCTGGTAATTTCTCTGGTAACTAATTCGACATGATGTCCTCAATTTCCTTAATAAGCCTTGTGATAGGTTTTGGAATAGAGCCGGTTGTCTCTTCGATCTCCTCTACTTGAAGAGTGTACAAAAATGAGGGTTCATTCCTCTTGAAACCCTTTCTAAATTGCATGGTCGAGATACCCTTCTCGCCTGTTTTCCCAACTTTTGTAGGGATAACGCATGGTTTACTACCCATCATTATCAACGAGTCGAAATGCGGCAACACTGTTATTCTTATATCTCGAAAAAATCCCAATCACATAATGAGATTGAAATCATCCATCTGAACTCCCAACAAATTCGTCATTCCTTCGAAAGTACCTACTTTGATTGACATCGATTTTGCTACTCCCACTATTGGCTGAGCAGCAGAGTTGATTGCTTTAACTTTTCCCGTACTTCTTTTTAGAGCAAGTCCGAGTCGCTCTACTTCGGTATTTGCGAGATAGTTGTGGGTAACATCGGTATCTATCATAGCACTAATTGGCTTCCCATTGATCCTCACATCAATGTACATTAAGCCTTTCACCTTACAAGTGCGAGCTTTTGATTCTCCCATCTTTGGCTTTGTCAAGGGAACTTCATCCCTTTTAATATTTCAGTACGATAGTATATTACTCTGATGCGAGAATGCACCAACTACATCCTCGTCCTCTTCGGAGTTGGTGTCACCATGACAGCTAGCTTGTAGGGTATTTTGCTTTGAACTCGAGCCACCAATTGCTAGTTGACAGTATGCGTTCACCATCCATTTTTGAGGACACTACCCAGCCAATGGGGCCCTTCACATAAAAAACACTTCAATTTAGGACTGGCATCAGGTCTGCCCTTCTTTGCTTTTCCTTGGTTCCAATTATTACTTTACTGTCGATATAGTTTCCTTAACGACTATTTTGATAGTTTTCCTACAAGTTACTCTGGCGATTACCTTGATAGGCTCCTCCCCTATTCTGAGAGTAA
>CAIGRO010103287.1:0-20545 GCA_903798355.1 Fraxinus baroniana | reverse complement strand
TAGAGATTTTAAACGTCTACTCCCGCCAGTTGGGTTTTTGTTCCGAAATCTATTATATGGGATATTATTCTTTCAAATATTTTCAAGTTTTCTAGTGTTTGCCTCCTACACTAACCATTGTAATTTTCTGCTTTCATATATTATAATGTTCAATTTTCAAGCAATCAATGATCAAATTAATTTCAATGCATTTCAATTTCATGTTGTAAGTTTTCTTTAAATTGTGATCAAATTTAATTTCGTCTCGACACGACCGAGAAAAGGTGGAAGGTAGTTTAGCGGAGCAAACTTCTACCGCATGGTGTCCCTTTCTGTGCTAAGAAGAAATGTAACTTGTGAAACCATCTCTGGTACTTTTTTACACCTATACCCTTGGAGCCCTTTCTATGGGAAGAAGGAAAAAAAAATAATAATAATAAAAAAATTCTAAACATAAAGAAGGAAAATTAAAAAAAGAAATTTAAATAAAATGGTACTGCAAATTAAAACTAAACAAAGCATCGCTTGGTTCCGGTGTTCTTACAAAACGGGCTTTTAGACTCTTCGGTTCTGTCATAACTCATAAGTCTCTCTAATATCTCTCCTCTCCCCAGTCGGTTAGCACTTCCAGCCTCAAAGCGAAAAGATCATGGTAAAGTCTCTCTCTCTCTCTCTACACACACACGCACACAAGCCAATTTCATCGACATCTCCATTGATGTTTTCATTCTTCGGTTTCACCGTTGAATTTTCTATCACGATAATTTCCCTTTTGCATGCGCTAATGAATATGGGATTTTTTGTTTAATTTTTTAGTTTTTACTTTGTACTTAATAATTCCGTTTTTGTCTTCATTTCTTCCATGTCCATAGAATTTGATACATGAATTTATATATTAATTTGTAATTGTGAATATAGATGAAGAAGATGACTAAGCGGTGATATTTCTGAGAGTCCCTTCAGTTTCTTCTTTCCTTTTAATGCGCAATTTATGATACAGAGAATAAGGAAATATAATTAAATTGTATATTTCCGCAAAAATTCAAATTTGGTTGATGCTATTGTTTTTGCATTAAATGTGAAATAACTATTTCAAGAAATATACGAAATTGGAAATTTCCGGGAATGAAAAAGTAACAAAGATTAATAGCAGTTTCTGTGACTCGTCGATCCAATTCTGCTTAAGAATATTTCTATGCAATTGAAATAAAGCTGAATTTGTTATGCTTAACATTGCCATGTAATTGAGATTCAGGTTTAATGGCTAACGTATTGAACGAAAGATAACCAAGAAATTTCCCCATCGTCTCCAGGCGGTATAGAATACAAGTTTGTTTTCCAACTCCATTAAATCTTGATAGTAATAATGATTTGCAGACTACTTCGAAACGCCTGGCAGAGAAGAAAACAGCGAAATTTGAGAAGAATATCACAAGGAGAGGACTGATCCCTCAATCATCAAAGAAAGAAGAATGGGAACCTGCACACCTTGTTCTTGTCCTCTTTGCAGTTCTGGTAGTATTTTCATGTAAGTTTTTCTCTATGTTATTTACTGGGAGTACACGCTTATTCAAGTGACCGAGTGAACTTGTTAGATTGCATTTTTTTACCATTTTTTTTTTGGCAGTTGTTTATCAGGTTGTCAGGATGGCAATTAACGGTGGAATATACTGAGAAATTGGAATTGTTTCGATGCTTGGAAGCTATTTCCTGTTGTTGGGACTTTCCTATGTTTATTTTGGGGATTTTAACAATAATATAGATTATGAATTATAAACATCGCCGTTTCTAACGAATACCCCTTTTGCTTATATTTGCTTACATTCTTTCCAGTTTAGAATTGATGGGTTGGATGGGACGGTAAAATCTTATCTAGTGTACTGACGATTCATGAATAGTAGAGAAGTTTATGTTTCATCAGCGTTCATCGGACCTCCAAACTCCAACAATGGAACTGCTTCCCGTCTTTAAGCATTGGCTACGTCTGAACTTTTGGATATCTTATACTTAAACCCATGTCAGTTTAGCATAATTGGACTTAAAACACCTCGTCTAAGGAATTATATACCTCAAATTTATAAGAATGTGTAATAACATTTTCTAAGTTCAAAATTAAGATGCATAAAACTAAGATAATCTTGCCAATTTACGTTGAAGCAACACTGGTTGAATTTATATGAATTTGGATTAAGAAAATCTTATCAGAGAAAACATGCAAGGGACTGTCTTGCAAACATTTTTATTATACAATTTTCTTGAAGAGACGCACATCTTAGGTTATTAATTCTTGAAAAACAAATATGAACTCAATTTGTTCTATTCATCCATGATCTTATTAGTAATTTATGAAACATTGTCAACCTTTCCAGACTAAGATCCACCACTTCTATAGAATGTGTTTACCAGAGAATTTGCTTCTTCATCTCGATTGTATGATGTTGTCCTTGGAGAATGAACACGATTCTCACAATATCGTCCCAACGAATATTTCTCAGCCTTCATCTACATCAGAAACCATGCATTGTTCAGTTCAGAAGCAACTTGATAGCATCTTGACAAAAGGCCTTATCAGCAAATTTTCTTGAAAAATTGAAGACCAAACTCAAAGTAGCTTCAATAGCTACTATTGGTTCGAGGGGGAATATTGGAGACTAATATCAAAACAAACACGGCCTCATTTGTTTACCCGCCTATGTTCTGTACATAATATTATATTTCAGATTTGCATTGTACTATATATATTGTATATGTAGCTGAAAGTTAACAAGAATAGGACACAAATGATCTCTTGCTTTGTGTGTAAACTCCATCATGCTGCAATTGTCAAAGCGGGTAATATTTTGACAATTAAGGTATTATGAGCAAACTTGTTCATCTTATATCCTTGTAACTATCCTTAGTGTTGGGAAATAAACAAGATACTAGAATCGTTCTGATACCAATGGTTAAGAATCCAGCCAAAAAATAAAGACGAGAATAATATGAAAAAAATAATGAATCACTCAAAAACCAAGATTTTTGTGAAAGAAGAGGATAATTTATTATACAAAAAAAACTAAAATTTTTTATACAAATTTAATTCTCTCAATCTAAATCTAAACAATTCTCTCAATTTTCTAATGTATACAACAATGATCTAATTGTTATCTTGAGTCTTTCTAAAGAGTCTACACTTTGTAGAGTATTTATAGGAACCAAATCTTGTAGTTATGGATAAAGTAGAACACAAAATCGCGTAAAATACAAACAGGAGTGAAATTCCTCCCTGAACAACCGGTGCCCGGAGGCTAGCGCGTCCTGCTTCTCATTTTCGCTCATGGCGCCCCGTCTCGTTCCCAATGCGTCTAAAACACTTTCTTATCCATTCCAAAGTCATTTTCCTAATCAAACTTTCAATTCATGATGAGATTTGATCTCTTATCAAAACGAACTTCTAAACCAAAATTATCTAGGCTTCCTCCATGATTCAAACTTCCAAATCATATGGAATCTTGCTCGAGGATTACTTCGACTGGATATGATGGGGTGGCTTATTGGAGAAAGTGAGATGAAGATTGAGGTTTGGGTAGTGGTGTATTTTCATATTGGAGTTAGTTTGGTTAGCACGTTTAACTATTTGTTCTAGTACAATGTTGTTGTTCGAGTCTGTTATTATGGTATTCTTCCGCCACAAGTGATGTAATTAATAAAATTTTGTTTCAAAAAAAAACAAATCTTTCAGCTTCAGAGCTTCTCGAGCAACAAATTCTTTAATTGTCAAATGAAATCTAAACATGTAAAATCTCAGTCGATACTTGTGACCTCAGACGGATTCCCTAGAAAGAGAAGAATAAACTGAAAAGAATCCAGATTTCAACTCAGTCAATCTCTTACGTAACAACAAAAAAAATTAAAGTATCAACAAGTCCCAATTTACGTTAATTTTCTCATCTTCGTCAATACATCCCAAATTGTAGTGATGCTAGATTTCTTAATTTTCACACAAACAGCACTTCTATTTAATAATTTAATTCAAGATTTCCATTTTCCCTAAACACCGTGACTCTCCTAATTGTTCCAAAGCTTCCATTTTTCCATAAAGTCTGATACAAATTACNGGGGGGGGGGGGGGGGGGGGGGGGGGGGGGGGAGTTACTTTTAAAAAATATTTTGTATGTAAATACGTATTTATTTTTTTTTAATTGAGATTTATACTTTTTGAAAAGTTGTAGAATTTCATTTATAATTTTTTTGTTGATTTATTGCTTTCTTTTTTATATTTAAAGAGGACAACAAATTCATCATTTAATGGATAAAATGGAGGGAATGACAATTTTTTTACATAATTGAAAGTTAGGGAACAGAATAAATTTTTAACATTTCAAGGAATTTCCTATTGTAAGTCAGTTCATACTACGGAGGCTAGATAACATTATTTATAATTTAGCAAGGGTTAGATATTTCTTAGTGTTCGGACCCTTATTATCATATGGCATAAATTCGACCTCTTTTTCTACGGACCTTGTCTATTTAGGTCCCTACCGTGTTTTTTTTTTTTTTACCAGTCACCGGCCCCTCAATAACTTGTGGAGGTCCCTACCACATTGTTCTTATGTCGTTTGGCTCATGAGATGTCATGTTCGGCCATTTTCCTAAACCGTACTTCAATATTTTTGCCTATGGTAGGTCCTAGCCCTCATAACTAAGATGTGGTTTTTATTTGAAAGTTCCAAAAGGGAGAAAAGAGAACTTTTTTTTTTTTATCCTGCGCAGTGCGTCTTTCCAAGATGTTAAGATCAGCAATAAGTTTCTAATTTTCACTAGTTACAATCCATAAATTGCCTAAACAAATAAACATGTACATGTTATTGCACAAATTATACGATAAGATCTAAACTATAGAATATATATACATGGAGATTGATCAATCCAAATTGGTTTAAATCTAGCCAGCTTAAAATATAATCTTCAAACCCTATAATATTATCTTGAACGCCATTCATAATCTTCCAGCACTTCAGAGTATCCTGCAACATAATCCAAGAATGCTTCACCTTCTTCGTCACACCCAAATTCAGGTGGGAATGGTGATATTTGGCCAATGACAGCTATTGCCACCAAAAACACAGTTGTGGAGAGGAAAAGAGGCAAAAAGTAAGCGAGAATGCTTGTAAACTGAGTCATCAATGTAAAGAAAAATGCCAAGACTAGTGATATAGCTATTGCTACAATGAAGAGAATTCTGTACTGCAAAAGCATGGCAAGGATATCCATGGCAGGCCTCT
Source organism: Fraxinus baroniana (assembly GCA_903798355.1). Lineage (NCBI taxonomy): Eukaryota > Viridiplantae > Streptophyta > Magnoliopsida > Lamiales > Oleaceae > Fraxinus > Fraxinus baroniana. The sequence continues at coordinate 15,302 of CAIGRO010103287.1, read as the reverse complement.
GTCTCCTTGAGTTGGAAACACAAGTTTTTTGAGGTTTTAAACATGATAAAGTACTATCGATTACTTATTTGGCAAAGATTCTTTTGCTCAGTATGTTTAGCTTCTTTGCATCGCCTTGTTCCCTAATCTATTCCTCCCTTGTAATGGAATGGCTTCCTTGACCTCCTCTACATGGTGTCTAGTTTTTATTCGTCGTAAACTAGCTAGACCCGACGCTTTTTATCAACATGCTGAATGTTATCTGAACCCAGCACGACCCATGTTGGATCACGCATACCAGCCATTACAATTTTTTTTAAAAATAAAATAAAATAAAAATTCATAACTCCAATAATTTAAGAATACAATTTCAAAATTAACAAACTTATAATAAATTTTAAAAAATCAGGTGGTACGTGATTGTGATCTAGTGGTACGTGACTATGTCATGTTCTCGTAAATTGTTGTGACCTATAAATTGGGAGATTGTGAATTAGTATGATGTCTAATTGTGACATAATCTAATTATGATCTAAGCATTTACATTCATGTGACACTTGATTTTTGAAAAAAAAAATATATATGATACAGATTAATGAAATTAAAATTTTAAAATGGTTTCATGTAATTTTCTCCATTTTTTTCCTGCCTTAAGTGTAATTCTCGAAGTCATATCACTAATAAGATTTTTTTTTAAAAAAATAAATTAAATTTTGAACTACATAAAGACTTGCTAATGTGCTTTCCCACCTTAGTTGGTTCATTAGTTGCTTTAGACCTTGTTAATATTCTCCTTTTAAAATTAGCCTGAAATTTTATGGTTTATACCTTGTTAATATTGGGCGATGCTACATATACATAATTTTTTTACCTAATCTTTTACATACACTCACATTAGGGTGTGGGACCACATTTTTGGAAGTTTTTTATTCACACGGGCGCCGCGCACATGTGAGAGGGTGTAACATTTTCGATAAGGAAAATTCGGTACAAATAGTTTTATTCGTTAATATTCACCACGACCCTCGGGGAATGTATATTTTATGGTTGTCTTCATGGTTTTGAGGTTCATAATATGATCCGCGGTGAATAAAAATGAAATAGAATATTGGGAAATCAATTCCTTAATTTGTTTATACGGTCTTTGTTCAGGAAAAAAAAACATAATGGGAAATAAAAAAAATATATATTCGAACTGTCAAAGATAAATATATCTCATTATATAAAAAAATATTATAATCATATAGAATCTCTCGTTCATTCAGGCTTGTAATTCTTTCCTTGCTAATGTTTTTAGACATTTTGGCTTTACCTTCAAAGAAAATATACCTTTATTTTTGGAAAATTTTCTCAATATTCTCTGCCCTAACGAAAAAGTAGTGAAAACTTTGTCGTCTTTTTTTGGCTCTTGATCTCACCACCTATTTGAAAAAAATTGATGAACTTTTACGTTGATGATTCTTAAAATAGAAAATTAACATACTCCAATATAAAATATATTCACTTAGAATTAATTAAATTCTAATAAATCCATTGATTCGTGGAAAATAAACTTACAAAACCCACTAGTAATAAAATATCATCTATAATGACAACTAGCTACATACCATGAAGATGTACGTACCTTTTTTGAAGGGTAATTAGCACATAACGTTATCGCATTTTGTTGTTATTGTGAAAAACGTTCATACCATTCATTATTTGGTATTTTCATCCTTATTTTCACATTTCTTTGCGCAAAAGGTCTTTTTCATCTATTTTTTCAATTAAAAATTGTGAAATAACGAATATACCATTCTCTTTAAATAAAACAAAATGAAAATGAAAAATCTAATTGCAACCATACTCCCATTTTATTTTATTTTTAAAAAAATGTGCAAATGAGTCTCAAATAAATTATTAATATGAGGGTAAATAGGTCATTTCATAGTTTTTTTTATTGAGAAATTGAATGAAAATTGATAAAAATGATGGTTTGTTTAATTAAATGTGTAATTAAAAGGTGAAAATGCCTAAAAATAAAAGGTATGTGCTAATTACCATTTTAATAATTTATTTGGGACTCATTTGCGATTTTCAAAGAAATTTGGAACTACAATTGTAATTAGTTTTTTCTTTTTCCTTTTGTTTTATTTAAAGAGAAGTGTATATTCGTCATTTCACAATTTTTAATTGATAAAATGGATGAAAATGACCTTTTACACCATGAAAGGTGAAAATAAGAATGAAAATGTCAAAAAATGAAATGTAAGGACTTTTTTCACAATAACAGTGTAAAATGAAGACGTTATTTGCTAATTACCTTTTTATTAATTGATATAGTATTAGCGATAGTCTTCTTCGTATCTAACTCCAAGTAGTTAGCTGAGTTTGCTAAACCTTTTGGATAGTTTTGATTGATGTGCCTAGATGTCATACTTAATGGAGTTTATCTTATGCCAAATTTCCAGTATGTGAATAAATAAGTTGCTTACCCCAAGAAGTGGGACTTGAGCCAAAATTTTGAAATGACAGAACATTGCACTTTGAGAACTCCACTGTCACAACTCTCAAGCTCACAATCCGAAAATGAGAATTCCACTGTCACAACTCTCAAACTCACAATCGGGAAATGAGAATTAAAAGTAAAGGTGAAACGATTTGAATGAGAAATGAATATGAGAACAAATAAAATTGAATACATTACTTCATTATTACTCATTCCTTCCCACAAAGATAAATTTCTTTCCATTTGTCACATAGATTAAGAAAATGTAATAAATATAGTTGGAACAATAAATTCTATTTATTTATTTTTTCTAATACACCCTTACATCGAATAATGATTTAAATAAAAGTAGTTCATATTTGTTGATAACAAAATACATTAAATTGCCGCATATTAGAAAATTAACAAATCAACTATATTCAACAAGAAAAGTGACCTATAATTTGAAGCATACAAAAATAAAAGCCTAAATTTATGGGACAGAGTGAGTATTTACTTGCAACACATTACATTTTTGTCTGATTAAAAAATATAACTTCACGCCACATGGAGCACATTAGTTAAAAAGCAAAATCTAACTAAGAACTTGCGAGTGTAGTTTTACGAACAAGATTAAATTTTATACTCGTATTTTTTTTTCTATTATTATCAAAACTTGAATAGCAACGACGGAGTATAGACACAAGTCACATAACAATGTATAACGTGCCAAAAGGCTGCACACATGAGTAAAATACGTATCGTAGAGTGAATATTAAAAAAAAAAAATAAGAAGAAGAAGAAAAAAAAATTGAGTGGCCGCAAAAGAACCATAGTAAATGAAATAATCATCTTTTACGGATTAATTTCAAAACACATTATAATTTGGAGGACCAAATAGAGTTTTAAAATGTTTTCAATTTCATTGATTATTGGTCTAACTAGAATGATTTGATTAGGACTAATGCCCACTTAAATTCTTCACAAGTCATGTCGCTTCCACTAATTTCATCATCTCTCTTAAGACACTTTATAATTAGCTTTAGAAAATTTGGAATGTTATAATCTGATTATCATCAAATAGGGCATGTTTAGAAGTACGTATGAGCTTGTATTAAGTTAGTACGATCCAATTTTGATGTGGTTTATGCTTAGGCCTACGCATTATACTGAATTGCGCTTCTTTTTTATTGTCCACCTAATATAGTTTTGAGACATTTAAACACGTTTGATATATTTGTAGAAATGATTGGAGAAACAGGCGGCTCTCTAGTCTAAATTATCAAATATTTCGAGTATACTTTTTAACCTTACGCAATTCTATCTATCTAGCACTATATGTCGAAAATGTTTACCTAACCAACATCATGAAAATCTTGGTGCAATGGATAATGGATATAGTCACACATTGATAGATTTCAATGGTGAACAACTAACCTAGATCCCTACCAACATCACCATCAGATGAAACTTGTCCATTATCCTTTGGGTGTAGAAGATAATAATTAATTTTGCTTTTTATTTTGAATATTAAACGGTAATAATAGACGAACATCGATTATGTTACGTTTTTATTCTACTGGTCACATGCTAGATAGAGTGGATAAGATCTTAATGCATATTGGGATGGTATTAAACAAGTAAAGAAAAGTAAAAATAAAAATAAAAATTACCGTATTATATTTCAATGAAATGTAATAATGCATGCCAAAACTTACGACTTACCTACTCAAAAAGATAAGGAACCAGCGTTTATGGTTAACAGCTTGGCTTGAAACCAATAACTCAATGTCATTTTCTAAACATAAATAAGTGGAAATTCCATTAAGGAATAATACTGCCCTTAATCCTATAAGTTAATCAATTTCTGCATTGAAAATAATCAATTATTACACGGGTTGTTTACTTGGTGTTGGTAGGGATAGAGTCTTCCCTTTGTCGTATTATATATATATATATATATATATAATTTCCTCTTTTAACACCTTTAAATTGCCATATGGCATATCCCATCAAAACTAGCTAGCTGGAATGCCAAAAATTATTCATTTTCTTGATTTTCATCCATACTTACAAGCAAAGATCTTGGCTTAATCTTTATTTTTTGTATACTTTTAAGCCACTTCATTTGAACCCTTTTCAATTTTACTCTGTATGAACATTTCATTGTCTTGGTTTCGCATTCAACCCTGTTTTGATTAACTTCAGGAGGGTTTAACGCTTAAGCAATTAATTTACTCCTAAATAAGTGCTTTTCAGATAATGATCATGCAGATACCTCAGGCTCAGAATATAATCATATTTAGGAAGACCATCCAGTTAAGTTTTAGTTTTAATAAATTAGGCTATGTAGATGAGAAGCTTCAATGAAATATTTTTTTTCCTTTTTTTTTTCCACCTACCATTATGACCATTTTCAAGGCCCCACGGAATGGAAGCTGTTTGAAAACGCCAATCTTGGAATTCCATTTTTCGTTTGAGCTTTTTGTAGTCTAATATTGTTTCGAGTTTTTAAAGAGAAATTCTTGTATGGGTTTTTTATTTTATAATAGAAACAATTATATGAATTAATTACCATGTGTATGAAACCTGCAACGGTTATTATTTCAAAATTATGAGAAACAGAAGGCTGGCTAGCCGGCTTGGCCGGCTTCTGATTTCTTCCTTTCAGGGTTGCTTCAAAACAAGGGAAATCCATTCCTCTCATCACGGTCCATTCCTTACAAGTATGGACACTACTCATTTTTCTCTCCTACATATACTAAACCTGTAAACCTTAAACCCTGTCTCTCTAAGTTATTGTTCTTGAGGAATCTAATTGCTTTTCTTTACAATAAAGAGAGCCCAGAAAATGCATGGCTTGGAGGAAATTGGTGGAGGAGGAGTCTCTCTTTCTCGTCCCGACCCTGTTGTTTTAGAGCTCAACAGATTGCAAAACCAACTCAAAGGTATACGGCACACCACGATTATCTGATCATAACTAATGAACCGCCTAGTTTAATAGCTCTGTGTAAGTCTAGAATTACTAGTAAGAACACCCTGCTATTGATGTAGGTGCCTTGGGGTTTTGTTTAGACCTTAGCTGGTTTTGTAGAGCTAATATCTCGTAAGAGGTTCTTCCTCATTGATCAACTTGAGTTCTGTTCTGGTTTTCATGTTTCAAGGATGTAATATACTCCACATCAACCTTTTAATCTGGTATAAGGGTTCTAGATGGTTATTTTTCTATGTTATTGTTACATTTGCCACAATCCCCAACTACATAAATTTTCTATCTTCAGCATATTTTCTCCTGGCAAGGAAAGGTGTCGTAGATTTTAGGTTCACTGATGAATATTGAACATCATACTGATTCGTTTTTCATCAAAATCCCACTTGGCTGACGACAAGCTTGTTATACTATAACAATTTGCAATCAAAGTAAAAAAGAAAGATAAATTTCTAATGCAATCTCAGAGAGGGATCAGGAGTTGGGAAAGGGTCGAAATGAAATCAAAGCACTGAGAGCAACAGAAGTCTTGAAGGACAAGGCTCTGGACGAGGTATTCGAAAAATATTTTTCTCATCGTATTATGAAAATAAAAAACAATATAAAGAAATCAGTTTTAACGCGCTAAAATATCAAATACTTCATGACATGGTAATCTCTTTTCCAGCTTGGAAGTGAGTTAAAAAGATTGGAAGAGAAGCTCAGCGTCACAGAAAACCTTCTTGAACAGAAGGTGTGTTATATAGTCTCTCTTTTACGACACACTGTTTATATATATTTATCTGAATTGTCTGCAAAGGTACTTAATTTGAGTCTGATTGTTGCAGAATCTTGAAACTACTAAACTTGCAAATGAGAAGAGACAGGCATTGACTGCACAATATGCAGCTGAAGCAACTCTTAGGAGGGTGTATGCAAATCAAAAGGACGATGATTCTATTCCTATTGAGTCAATTATGGCTCCTCTCGAGGCAGAACTTAAGATGTCTAAGAATGAGGTGCGTTACGTGCGTATACAGATGATAAAAGATAGTTTATGTTCTGTGAATTATAAGATGAACATTGATCAAAAAGAAATCTGCCGTTGCTACTTCAATTCTATTGGTTGTACAAAATACCTAAGATTGGAAGAAAAAGGGAATTAGAATCATACATCGTGCTGAAAAACACAGAATAGCAAATCTACATGCTCTTTTTTGTCTGATGTCATTGTCTTGGAGCTTTCTAGGTTGCAGCACTGCAGGAAAATAAGAGGGCTCTGGAACGTCTCACCAAGTCAAAAGAAGCAGCACTGCTTGAAGCGGAAAAGATATTGAAAAGTGCTCTAGAAAGGGCACTTGTAGTAGAGGAGGTTCAAAATCAAAACTTTGAACTTAGAAGACAAATTGAAATCTGCCAGGTAAATTTTCGGACCGATTGTATGAGGTTAATCCATGAATTTGTTTTCTAACAAAAATTCATTCACAGGAGGAGAACAAAATACTCGATAAGACAAATAGGCAAAAGGTTTTAGAGGTTGAAAAGCTTAGCCAAACTATTCAGGAGCTAGAGGATGCCATTCTTGCTGGAGGAGCAGCAGCCAACACACTTCGTGACTATAAACGACAGATTTCTGAATTAAATGTAGAACTTGTTTAATGTTTACTGAATGTTTATGTCTCCTATAGTTAGTAATTTTACCAAAACGCTAGGTAGTTACAATTAGACATGTAGTAGATATCAACTGATCTTATTTCTGTGCAACTTCACAGGAGGAGAAGAGGACACTAGAAAGAGAACTTGCAAGAATAAAGGTTTCAGCAAACCGAGTAGCAACTGTTGTGGCTAATGAGTGGAAAGACGAGAATGACAAAGTAATGCCAGTCAAGCAATGGCTGGAAGAGAGAAGGATGTTGCAGGTATTCGTCCCGTCTCCCAATCTCAGATGCTTGATCACTTTTCCTCATCTTCACATCTAAAACCAACAATTTACTCTCTTTGAAACAAAAAATCTTAGTATGTTTCCAATTCTTTTTATTAATAATTAGATCTATATATTGTAGGCAGAGATGCAACGGTTAAGAGACAAGCTAGCGATTTCAGAGAGAACGGCCAAGGCTGAAGCACAACTCAAGGTTGAAACTTTTAACTTTTTTTCTACAAACCTATAAGACCTCTTGTGCTTATTGACTCTTGATTGAATAAACTGAAGATGCTAACAACAATTTGTTGCAGGATAAGTTGAATTTAAGGCTGAAGACACTGGAAGAAGGCTTAAAGCATGTGTCGAGTTTCTCAGTCAATCCTAATGCAAATCATGGATCCCCCAAAACAGAAAAGAGCAATCACTTTTTGGGGATCCTAGCGAGTAATACCCAAATGAGAAAAAGATCTACATCACAGCCTAGGGGTTCCACTATGAACAGAAGCTCATCAATGCCAAGAGACGAGAAACAAACTTCGACTGCAAAACGAGAAATGAAGCCAGTTGATGGTATGAAAAGGAGAGATCCTTCCGGAGAAATTTTGCTGAGAAAGAGTTTGTGGGCTTCTCGAAATAAATTCGTAGACAGTGAAAAGGAGAATGCAGAGATGAATAAAAATACTACTGTGAATCTTGAGAAGTTTAACAGCAGTGAAATTGGAGACTTGGGGAACGCAAATAGTATAGTTGGCAGCAATGGAGAGACAAAGAATGTGGATAGTGCTGACAGCAATAGCAACGACGTAGTATCGGGATTTTTGTATGACAGGCTTCAGAAAGAGGTTATAAATTTGAGGAAGTGTAGTGAGTTTAAAGAATGCTCTTTGAATGCTAAAGATGAAGAAATCAAGGTAAAGTACCAGCAACTCCACCCACCCCCAGGCACCTGCAGTGTGCTTCTTACATTCTTAAGCATATTTGCTTTATTTCCAGATGCTCATGAAGAAGATAGAAACCCTGTCAAAAGCCATACAAATAGAGTCTAAGAAAACAAAGAGAGAAGCTGCAATAAGAGAGACTGATTTAGTATCAGCTAAGGGGGATGACAAGATAAGAAGTACTAACTCCTCAAAAAGGTTCGCATTTCGTCTCTGTCCAGCCGCCCCTTTGGCAGTTCCCGTGTACTTCTCCATTGATCCAAATTTGCACAATTATATCCGCTTTGAAAATATTCACTGACTTTTTTATTGTTTCAGGTCCTGAATGCCTCCGGAGATGCATTTTGCACGATAAGGTGAAAATGAGCTTGGAAATCAGTAGGTGTATCATACCAGTTCTCATGATTTCTACACCATATATTTGCACAGAATATGAGTGGTGCAAGTTAGCAGAAATAAGGTTTTCAATTGATTTGTACATGGGATTGTCAAGAGTTTTAGAAGATGATTTTCAGCTAAGATTTAAAGGGATGATATTCAATTCAACTGAAAAGGTCTTTGTAAATACTTCAATTAAATAATGATAATTTTATGTTCCGAGTGGTAACAATGAGCATATGGCAAAGTCAAGAACCTTAAATTTGTTTGGGGACACTAAAAACGGGAACAGATATTGCTACACCTTAACAATTAGTGACTAATTTGAATTCTATAAGCTACTGCAGTATAAAAGTTGAACACATTCCTCCTTGACATCATCAAAAGAAACTGCAAAATTCTGAAACATTTGCATTTTTGTCCTTCAACTTGATCATAAAACACCTGGCCAATCAGTAGCCCTTGAGGGGATCTCTTCATTCAAACATGGTTGACAAAAAAATACAGATAGAATCCTGGGGCATTAGTGAGCGGGGGGAGGTTACTTGATCAGGAGAAAACTCTACCTTTTTCCCCCTTCTCCATAGAATTCTTCGAAGGGCACAATAAAGCCGGGATTAATAGCATTACTACTGCCACAAACCCAGCATCAGGCACAGGGGAGACCGTTTTCTGATGTTGAGTCTTATGCCGGGAGTCAAAAAATATGGCATGGAGATGGAGTGCCTGCTCATATCTATGCTTACAAAATTTGTCAACTTTATTGTGTTGTCAGTTGTGGCAAAGGAAGGTCTTTTAAGTTCAGATTTTCTGCCCAAAGTTTGACATATTATACCAGAAATGAACGCCTCTAACGTCTTTAGTAAGTGGATATGCATCCCGTTTGTTCACATGTACAGTTACATGGAATCAGGGCATGTTCGAATTTAAACGGAAATAAAAAACCTACCCTGCTGTTCAAACAATTCTGCAACTCTGGAATGGAAGCTAAAGATGGCCGCCACTTCTTACACACACCTCCAACAAGAAAGAGTTTTAGTGCAATTTGTCTCGATTTGGGCTTTTTTGTACTAATGATCAGCAGCTCCAGCTGCTGCTTAGTCACCACTATTCTTACTCTCCGGCCTTCCTTCGCCACTTTTGGTGGTGTTGGTGGTGGCAATGTAGCGTCAGCTGCGGCAACTCTGGCTTTGCATGCAGGGAAAAAGGTGCCTTGCAAAGCCGAAAATGTCGTGCCTTCTTCTCTTCTGCCGTTATCGTGGCCTTGAGTTCCTTTCCTCCTCCATTTTCTCTGATTTTCTTCTGGGATGCTACAAAGTTTGCCATTTTGCACTAATGTTGAATTTAGGACAACTACACATATATAAGGTTGCTTACACCAACAGAAAACAAACGTGCAGAGAGCACTTTGCAGTTTGTTTAATATTTGACATTCTCTATAGTTGACGAAAGACGTTTATAGAATGAATATTTTAGAAAATCATGCAATAAAAGAACCGAATTATGTACTTTTTGAGGTTGACTTTACACATATATATGTATTAATCTTTTAAAGGTCGAATGAGTAAAGCAACTTTCATTGAACCTTGCACCCACTTGCACACTGTATGTCAAGAAAGTCGACTCCTAGCAATCACATTTGTTCTCACCTTAATGTGAACAGGTTGTGAGACATTCTTTTATTGTCTTCTTTTCTTTAAAGATCACCAAGATCTTAATGAGCTAGAACATTCTCTCAACTCGACAACATATTAATGAAGGGTTATTGATAGACCTGACAAGAAAATTAGCAACTGAACTGAAATCAAGCATAAAAATTGAAGCTGGGACAAAATTATTAAAGCAAAAGTGCATTCTGGTTAAAACAAAGGCATCATACAAATACAGGCATTCAATAAACTTGTATATAGTCATGAAACTATCTTTGAAGGGCGAGCAAAATAGGAGGACTCAAGAATACGTAAAACTTCATTAAGTAGGATATTGAACAAAAACACTTTCAGTATAGAAAGCCCAATCCACGAGACCAAATAAAATTTTACTCTATCCTAGACAAAAGCATAATTGCACAAGGCCAGAGGAGCAAAAAATAGAGGAGATGTCCTGTATGAACAAACAGGCTACGAAATCCATCTAAGCAGCAACTCCATCCTGGGAACGTCTAGACTCCAACCACAATGTGGCTGCAACCTTTGTTGTCAAAAACCAACCAACCTTATCCGGTGCCTCATGAAATGGAGAATTTAGCTCCTTCAGATGTGATTCAAAAACACCTGCCAATCCTTTCTCTGAGTATTTATGTTTCCCATGCCCTGTGTTGATCCCAAGCAATGATGGAAGTTCCTCCCCATTTTCAAGTGCTCTCGACAAGTCATTCATCCAGATGTGTAGTGCAGTTAAAGCCGCCCCTAGAGAGAGGCTCTTCAAGTGCAAAGACCACTGGGTTGGAGTTCTAGACTGTATATCATTATATATTCCGCGTGTGAGCCCAAGGTCTAACAACTGACAAGCTCTCTCCAGTTGATTAAGGTTTACACAGAGATCAATTAAACAATTGCAGTAGGCCTTTCTTACATCATTACCAATATAATCAATGAGTTCACCAGCTTCCTTCTCAAAGATTTCTCCTTCAAGATTATCTCCATCCGCAAGGAGTTTGACCACGTGACCAAGCTTCGGGTTAGCCCTCTCAATGCAACCCATCAACTTAGCAAGTTCTTCTTTAGGTGCTTGAGTCATTACATTAAGAAGACAACCGCAGAACCGCTCATCTGGAGTTATACATAGCTCTAGTAGCCGATTAAATGTCCTTACAACATCATCTATTCGGCCAGCTTTCCCATAACACTGGATAAGTGAGGTTGAGACAAAGATATTAGGCTCAAACCCAGCTTCCACCATTTCATTCACGGTAGCCTCTGCCTCTTCAACATTCCCACTGCAGGAATAAATTGTAATCAAAGAAGCAAATGTCCAACTGTCTGGCATGCAGGACCGCGAACTCTTCATATCCTCAAAAATCTCAACAGCTTCATCAGTATATCCTACATCAGCACACATTGACAAAAGAGTATTATATAAAACAACACTCAACTCCATGCCCTTCTCCTTCATCTCCCTGTACACATTAAGTGCGTCATCACCATACCTAGCCCTGCAATACGCCCTAATCAACGCGGCATAAGTACCCCAACTTGGATCAATCATATTGTTCACCATCTCCTTGTAGATATTCTTCGCCTTCCACGGCCTCTTTGCTCTTCCCATAGCATCCAATAAACTGTTATACAGACCCAAATTAGGCTTAACTCCCAGTGCCTTCATTTCCTCATACACATTCAAGCACCCATCAAAATTCCCAGATGTTCCATAAATTTTAACCAGGGTTGAGAAGGTGACAACGTCAACACGCCATTTCTCGGTCCTTGCACGATCATACAAACTCATGGCCATATCCACATTCCCCGCCTTCCCATATGCGTCAATCATCACCGAGTAAGTCACCTCATCCGGCTCACACTCAAAAGATGACATTTTTTCGAACAATTCAACAGCCTTTTCAGGCAAAGAACACACCCTAGCACAGCTAATTATGGTCGAGAAAGTAACATTGTCAGGTTTAACTCCTCTTTCAAGCATTTGATTAAACAAATTTTCTGCCCCGTCAAAATCCCTACATTTCCTAAAAACTTTCAAAGTTACATTATACAAAATAACTTCTTTACTCAATTTCAACATTTCTTGAAAATATTTAAGCACCAATGGAGCAGTTTCCGGGTTCGACATGTTGTTCAATACGATCACAGCATCTTGTTCCACAATTTTAGTCCCAAAGCTTTCCAAGACATTCACTATATCTTCTTCTGAGGGGGTACAAGAATCCAAAGATTCCGCAATTTTCACTAAAGAAGAATACCTGAAATCATAAGACTTCTGCCTTAATTTTGAGGCTCTGGGGCTCTTGGGGTTGACCCATATGTAGGATTTTGACGAAGTATTGGTCTTTTCATCTGGATTGGGTGAATCTTCTGAAATTGCGGTGTGATCTCGTTCTTGTAAAGAGACATTGGCGATATGGAAAGGGGGTTTCCAGAGATGACGTTTGAGGCAAAAATTGAGGGGTTTTTTGGGTCTGAGACTGAGTAGAAGGAGGTGTGGAGGAGACAGTGAGTTGCAGAAGATATTGGGGTCATAAGAAAGTGAAGTAAATTGTGAAGCACTGAGATTGTACGCCATTGTTGCTCTTTCTCAGTCACTCCGTCGTTTTTCTGTGCGTTTTTTTCCTGGGTTTTGCAGGTGGCTGAGGACAGACGGGGTTACGGGAGGAGGGCGGGGGCCTTATCTTGTGGAATGTTCAGATAATCCTGTAGGGTAATTTTAATTACTACGACAATTAAAATATATTTCTATTAAATACAACCCAATAAATTTACAATTATACTTTAAAAAAAAATATATATTATGATGTACTTATCATCAATATTAATCCTCATTTTCTCAATATTTTCCTTCATTTTTAATGTATTTATAATTTCGTTTTTAGTCTTGGAAGTTTATTTTGAAAACACTTTTAAGTGGAAATTAAGAAATTTTATCGACAACAACCTTATAATTTCATGGATAAAAGGGTTCTAATAACGGATGGGGTTTTATTTTGACGAAGCGGATTTAGGACTTAAATTGTTGAGTTTAATTTCAAAAACTAGAGTAATAAAACGATATTCAACCAAGAATAAATAAAAAATCAGATTTCCAACTAATGGGATTTAGCTTTTACAATATTTTGGTTGCCCCACCCATGACCTATTTGGTTGCCCAGAACATCATAATACTGTTTTGATTATTTTAAATTCATAATAAATATGTTTGACTTAACAAAAGATCATATTCTAAATTTTCAAACTTGACAAATAAATTGAGAAAATTCATCTATAAATCGTAGTAAAATAAAATATAAATTCATTTACTGTGAGGAAAAGAAAATTATCTTGCCGTCATGAAAGAAGGCAAAAGCCGTCGAAAAAACTATGACAATGAGATGTTGAGGAAAAAGAAAGAAAGTAATTAGATTTTGTATTTGTGATGTGACAATAATTTATGGGAAAGTCCCCTTGTACATAATGGGGGGTACCGAATGGTGTACCCCCTCACAATCTGTGCGGATCTCATGTGTGTTTTAAAATGGCTGCTCATGGTCTCCACCTCCTAATGTGAGTAGGGTGTAAAAAATTAAGTAAAAAAATTATATACATGTAGCATAACCNTATAACACCACTTTTGATTTTAAAATAAATAAAATTGAATCAAAGTTAATCAAATTGCATGCATACAGAACACAAAATAAACATGTCCACTTATACACAAGATCTTAAGGGGGAAAAAGAGAGAAATGAATTATGTTTTATATTTGTGGTGTAATAATAATTTATTTAATTAAAAAATATCCTAAAACTCTAATTATATAATTTTACTTAACGATATTAAGTAAATAAAAAATGGTCGTATACATAATAAATTTTGTGGCGATAATATAATTACTCAATCATGTAATATATTAAATTATTTTTTGACGATTTTAACTCTATTATAATTCAATTATTTCAATAATACCTTACTTTTCGTTTTTCAATATGTAATAAATACTAAAAAATTATTGTCAAGTATGAATTTCGTGTTATTAATTCCCAATTAATCAACGTTCACATTAATTTAGACTCAATGAATAATGATTTCATAAATCTTGATCTACATGAATTTAGAGTTATTATAAATAAATGTATTTTTATTCATGTATCTAAAAATTTTATTGAGTGTTTAAATTTATATATTAGCAATTAATTCTTATATACCAAATGCAGTAAAAAAAAAGTTGCTTATTTGTAGTATTTCTTCATCACAAAATATTTGAATCATAAAAATTGAGTTTTGATAGTACAATTTTCTCTTCTGAAATTTCTATCCTAAATTTTATTTTATTTTAGTTCGTTTAAGACTATTAAATCCTCACAATAAATTGGTATCGAATATATTACTTTTATAACACTTATAAAGAATTTTAGAATAATGTGTAATACACGTACAACTTTGACTGGTAGAGAAAAATGTTTCTTTTAAATTTTTGTCAGTCCCCAATCTATAATCAAATTACATGTTAGTCCTCAACCCACGGCAATGAAGAAGTTAATCCCCAACCTTTCACTGTCCTTGCACCATAATTTCCCCCATGTTCCATACATTTATTGTCAGAAAGACAAAATTTAGTAGAAAGGATGGCCACTTTAGATATAACTTGCTCATAATATCATTTATATTCGATCATTTGAATTTGCAGAATTTTCTAAAAAAAATTATAATTGGCTTATACGATGAAATAGTAGATCCCACGAAATGTGTAAATATTAATGAGTAGTGGTTGTGAATATGTAATTAAAATTAATGTTTTAACTCTTTAGAATTCTTTAAAAGTCTAAACTAAGCCCATATTTGGTAGAAATTAAAATTTAAATTTTAATCCAAGTCAAAGTTAACAATTAATTTCAATAACATATTTCATGGGTTCCATAATTTTTTAATCATACATTTCATCAACTTCTATCAAAATCTACTAATTTTTTTTTTTTTTTATCCCCACCAAACATGAGCTAAATA